>JABFPN010000139.1:0-67698 GCA_022817305.1 Leptoteleia sp. ZL-2020 | reverse complement strand
GGAATTTACATATCGGGGGGGGGGGGTTCTCCTGCCGCGAATAGTCCTGTTGAACGCGAAATGAGCTTGCGGTGCGGATATTTGTCGTCGACGTCATACGAACGTGTAAATGTCGCATAAAGCGCCCAATCGTCGCGAACAATGCACTTGCTATGGATAATAAATGACAGCTAATATGAACACGCATTGTTCGCTCGCCAACTGAAAGTACAGAATGCACGACTGCGATGCGATATTAATGCGAGCCTTGTTGCATTTCAAATGAACTCATCCGACACTGCAAGTCAAACAAAATTTCATTCCTCAACCGGAACAAAGTTGCGGCTAATTATAATGCACCGCTCCCCACCCCCCTTCTGTGTTTCTTTATTTCTTTTTCTTCTTTTCCCCCTCCCCCACCCTCCCCGCCCTTTCATTCTTTGCCCCGTGCGCTTGTTTTCTCTTTCCATCCCGTTGAAAACAAAAGATAATTAAATTGAATTCAGATGGAGTCCGGATTACGTTCGATGTTTTCAATCGCTGCTGCATACACGGTGCGGTATTTGTTGACTGTTATTGATGGAAAATAAGTAATAATAATTGATTGGTTTGTTTTTTTAACGGCGGGAAATCATTCTTGGATTTTTATTTTAAACAACTCATATTAGTGTAATAAAGGAAGTTTTTTTTTTCTTTTTTTTCATTTTTATGACAGAATTGAACGATTATTGCATCGAGGAAAATTATACAATAACTCTGCGAATTATTAACAATATGATAAGTTATTATATACACTGTATAAAGTACCAAGTTGAATCAAATAAAGTCGAATTCAATCAAGTCCTTTTCTGAGTTAAATACGTCCAACGTTTGTTTAAAATTTGACAAGATTTAAATCAAATACGATTGCAAAATAAATAACTAATTTTTATCTAAATATATGTATATATATTTACTATTTAATTCTGCATCACTTCCATAAATTCCATAAAGTAAATTCCCATTCGACGCAGTAAAATAAAGTTACAAATAAATACCTTAATTAAATGTCAACCATTGGACTTCGGCGTTGCCACGGGAATTGTCAACATTATGCTGATAAATTTGGTCAATCGATAATTGTAACATATTTTAATTATCAACTGAAAATGACGCTAAACTATTACCTATGAATTTCACGAATTATAGAACTTGATACCGTCATTATACTATTAAAGCTAATCCGCGCATATCAAATGACGTATACTGATACGATGGACAAACCGTGTGTTACACATTCGCCCGGAATGCGATAATAAACACAAATTATTTAATGAAATAGATTAATAAAATGGAATTAAATTAAATGCGCGCAATCGCGGGCCCGTATTTAATTCAATTGTTCATTGCACTTGAGCATATTAAAATAACTTATTTGTCACAATTAAAGTTAAGCGCGAGTATCATTTCAACATTAATTTGACATTTATTGTTGAGCTCAATGCACCGCGCACGTGCAATTATTTCACGTAAAACAAATTTCTATGTAAATGCACAGAAAATAGAAAGCAAAAACGATAAAAATGAAACCATTTTTCGTTTATTGATAAAATCGCAAAAAAAATCTCTTTCAATTTTGAATTCAGCAACTTTCCACGTTTGTAACTTCTTGCACATTTACTTGGAAATAATGGAAATTAAATTAATTTATTACTTACATAAAATGGCTTACCTAATTAAACTTTAATTTTACGAACCTTTCGTCACTTTAACTTTCTAGCTTTGTCTATGAAACTAAAACTAAAACTTATAATGTTTAATGTCTAATGTCAGCAAATTCAATTCAACGAGTACAATTGGGTGGGGAGGAAAAGAAACATTTAACCGGAATCAAATGTCGTGACTTTTAAGTTCATCGTGAATAGATTTTTAAATAATCATTATCATATCAAAGTGCAAATAATAAAATCATTGCTTTCCTCGGATCAATTTATAACAATGTAAATATGAACCGTAATGTATTCTTCTTTTTTAATAAATTATTATTCATGAACCTGCAGAGAAGCTATCTCACGTTTAAATTAAATAATTCCTTTTTGTTTTTATTTCATTATAGATGGCAAATAAAGGGAAAATAAAAAATAAAAAAACTATATATGTGCACTGAGAGAAACATTGTTTGAAAAAATTGTATTTTTTTGTATATATACTTAGTGGAAAATGTTCTACCGACTCAGTGAATGCGCAGTACTGGCCCAATTCTGGCTCAACTTTGGCACTAACGTGTCTTACATCTGTTGACAGTACTGTGCCAGAATTGGGCCAGTGGATCTACTCTGGAAATTTCCTAAAGTGCACATATACTATATATGGTTGAAAAACAGTAAATTGTTTCTTTCATACAATAAATTTTTATGACCTATTTCCCTCGGCATATTATATATATTCCACCGCGTCACTTTAAATTATTTTTCCCTTCATTTGTGGTGAAAAAAACTAAACTAAAACAAAAGGAATTATTTAAATTACCCGTGAGATGTATCCCCTCTGCAGGTTCAGCAAATTATTTCACCGGCATAAAAAATAAATTCCTTCTCAGTCCACTCTAATTTACATTTAAAATAATTTCCAAAAATTATGAAGGTCATTATATTTTTAACTACCCTTTCTCGTTCGTTTAGGTTCGAAAATTAAAAGACAATCCCTTTTTATAATAAATTTTAAAGTTTGACAAAGGAAAACAAAAATACAACTTAGTCGACCAAGTACCCATTATCATCAATTTCCCCGCTCGTAATTTATTTATGAAATGTTTTGTCTAAAAAGTCGCCGCATTTTTCGGAGACGTCCCGTTTCGTTTTCCTGCGGGCACGGCGTTACAGATATGCATGCATATCTGAATAAATGTACGTGCTGATAGACGCGCTCATCGTAGCGTGCAGGATAGCGTTATCTTCTCAATGAGTCCTGTCAGTGCTGCCACTGTGACGATAGAAAAGCAAGATCGCGAGCTCACTGATGCATATGAGAACTCGAATTACTCAAAGTACATCCTATTTACATGCAACAAACAAACGGCGTGCTTCCTCACATACCCCCCCCCCCCACCCAAGTCTTCCCTCGCTTTCTGTTCCGTCTTTGAAAATATTGCTGGTATTTGATGCGGACGATTTCCAAGTGTGTTCAATTTTATTTTAATTCAACTCGAACGAGGGAAATTTAATAATAAAAATGCAGACGTTGCATGTTATTATGAACTTTAAATAAATTTAAATAAAGTGCAATACCTTTTAAATATAATAAATAAGAAACGAATGGCATACGGGTGTTAAAAGCGCTCTTTCGTTCTTCAATTATTTAAATCTTTGATTTTCACTTCAAGAACATTTCTATTCTACCACAAAATTATTATTGAACATTTTTCGTTGGAACTATTAATAAAATATTAGTTTTGCTGGATCATAATATACTGTTACCATACTTTTTCAACCGTCACTCGTTCTTTGAACGAACCCGTTATTTTATTCACAAGAATTATTTTAATATAAAACGTATTAAAATGATCATAAAAATTCAATGAAATTCATACACTGGAACATATATATACCATGGTAGTGGAACAAAAATTGTAATTAATTTTAATTGAGTGTGACGTTTAAATAAATTAGAAATTTTAAATAATTAATTACTTTCGCGGTATATTTACGATCTAAAATCGGTAGATTAATGGACCTTTTGCCTAGCAACCCATTTCTCTAATCACAATTTAAATACATCCCAATATCTTTTTGATTCTAGAATTAAAACGGATTACATTGATAAACTTTCTTTACCGTTTAATAAATTTTCTTGCAAATGCTACTCATTTAATCTTATGTAAATCAGTTGTGCTATTTTCTAATGGTTATTCCTGGGCCAGCTTATTTCCAGATCATTCCCAAATAACATCCAGACATTTTTCCCAGATTGTTTCCAGACAAAATCTAGAAGATTCCCCCCCCCCCCTCCCGGATATATGGAGTCAAAAAGTATTTTATTTGTATCAATAAAACGAGTTGTATGAAATTATAAATTGGATATATATCACAGGTAACAATTATAAATTAGACGTATTTTAACTCGGAAAACGAACTGATTCGCCTCAATTTTACTTGATTCAACTTGCTACCTATTTACAGAGTAGATACAATCAATTAAAACTGACGAGGGATTCCGCTCTTAATAATGGTCGAATTAAAACAATTACAAAATGCATATATATATATATAACTGTCGTAATAAAGTGAATAGCGAAAAAGGCTGGTTTAAAAATACGAGCTGCAAAATATTTTCGCGCGCGTATTAATTTATATCATAAAATTCCGCCGCGATTTCTCATGCACGAAAAACAATATTAGATAAAGACACTAGAACTCATTCACGCGCGGATGAGCGCGCGCATATGCGTGGACGAGGGAGGAAAAAAAAAAGTACAGAAAAAAAGCGCCGCGTAAAAACATGATTTGCGACCGGTCTCGCGCGAAAAAAACTGCCGCGCATTTGTAACAATATTTGTATTTTCCTTGCACCGCAAGAAACGCGTTGACAAAAACACGACGGATATATTTCCACGCGCGTACATCATTTAAATTGCGCCTTAGACATTTTATCGCAAATTACAGATGAGAATATTAATGTCGAGGGAAAAGGAATGCCGAGTGAAAAGGGTCGGAAGGAAGAATTTGCTTTCTTTCCATTCGACGATATTTCGCAAAAAATATTCAACTTTCGAATTTTGGCGGGAAAATTTTTTAGAGTCTAAAATCATTTTGCCAGCATGGGATCACCATTAATGTCTGGAAATATTTTAAATTGCCAATTTAAAAATAAATTAGTAAAAAAAAATTACGTCAATTTATTATAATTTATATAATAAATGTTTCGCCTTATCAGTTATCAAATCACTGGGTTAAACATTTATTAAATCAATATATCTAACCGTTAACATTTAACAATTATATGCAAATACTTTGTCTGCATATATAGTTTATAAATGTTCACCGTAACTTTAACTGCGTCAACATTTTATTATTGTTAACAGCAATGGGAAAAAGGTTCTGGCAACTAAGAAATCCGAAAACGCCTTTTCGCGGGAAAACGACTTATCTATTATTGATACTTGCTTAAAACAACGTGAATTTGAAATTAAGTGGCACGCGATCACGCCAACTTTTAAATCGAAAGGGACAATGCTCCGAATATATATATATATATATATATATATATAACTCCACAGCATCTCATTTTATTTATATCAGCAATTTAAGAAAACAAGAGGCAACCATATTGCCGTTACTCTCGTTACACGATATTGTTTCATTAAAGCGTAATTGCAAAAAGCAGTTTCTAATTTAACTCATTGCGGACTAAACATGTGAACGTACATATGTGTGTGTGTACACGTGTATGGATGTGTGTCTTTGTGTATCTGATAAATAATTCAGCTTACATTAATATACATCATATATATATATATACACATAGATATAAATTTACATTATGATTACATAAAGCCGTCTGATTAGTTTGAGAATTTAAGTAAACTTCTAGTCGTTTTGTAATAATCTTAAAATATTCCGCATGGAAAGATTAGTCTGGCACAAGCGTGACAAACCTTTGCCAAAATTATGCCAAACTAATTTGCTTACTTTGGATTATAAGAAAAGTTTTTATGGATTGTAAAACTACTTTGAAAACAGTTTGAATAAATTATTGACAATTAGTATATGTAAAATTAATTTTATACTGTTGTTACACTAATAATTTGAGAAATAGTACTGTGTAGATATTATTATTATTATGGAGATATATTCCTTGATAATGGCAATTTATTCTATTACTTTTTAACGTGTAAAATATCATAGCAACTATTTTATTTACTATTACAATTATATGATATCAGAATTAAATTGTAATACTCTCATTGAAGAATTGACAAGTATGTTATACATTAATAATATGAATTTTCTCGATTTTACAAATCCTTTTAAATCACGAAAAAATAGAATGTCAAGATGCAAACAACTCCATATCCTTACTCTGAAACGTTATAAATGCAATTATCCTTATTTATTATTTTATATTAAAATTGCTTAGTCCATTTCCCTTCCCACTCAATATTTCATTTCCACGTGAATTTCATGCAAGAATAAAAAAAAAAGGAAAAAACTGAATTTCATTTGTCCAACATAAAGAATTAAATGCAAATGTTGGCAGTAACTTTACACGGATTTTACACATGTGTTTTATTTTTAATGAGACAATAAAATGCAACAAAATCATAATAATTCATTTAATTCAAAGTTTCGGACGAAATTTTAACTGTTATTTAATCAACGCGACAAATAAAAAACTTTGAAGCACTTCCGTTTAAAACGTCAGCTTAATTCCTTTTCCACTTTCATGACCATTCAAGTACATGGCATAATACAAAATAAACAATACTTCTATTGTCGCATTTTACATATTTATTTAAACAAAATTACATGAATTTCGCATTTCTTTATAACGAAAAAGTGTTACTCATAATTTAACGTGGAAGTTAAAAGAAAAAAAAAACAGAAATCTAATCCAAATGTCCAGCTAATTTTATTTTAATTCTAATAAAAATTTCAAGATATTAAATTATGGCTACGAATTTCCATCTCATTCTACATTGTCATTTTATATTTTTTTTTATTTTTAATTAAACGTAACATTTAATAAACATCTTATTAAATTAATTTTAATGAAACCTAAAAATTTGGTTAATTCAAATACGATTTTATAAGCGTTTAAATCCTCCTTCCCTGGCAGAAGAAAAAAAGAAAAAAAAAAGCAGTTCAAGTGGATTTAAAGACTTTTGCCAATGGACCACTCGACTGGAAGCTAATACGAGGGCCATGCACAATTCATCAAAAAGAACACGCAAAACAATAAAGCTCAGCGTTTTGCACTGCGAAATATTTGAAATGTACGGTGGACCTAAGAAATTTATTATTTAGACAACGCGTCATTCGGGGAATTAGCTTTTATTTATGTTAAAAACAGTAGCACTTAAACTTTTCAACGTTCAGTTTTTGCGCGGCGCATTATTCTCGTCTTCCCCCTCACGCGCATTCCATACATCATGGTTTAAAAGCGCGAAACACTGCGTCGTCGCTAACAGAGCATTATTTACTAGCGTGAGATATTGCAAGTCGCTAACTTCATCACTGACATTTCATCTGTCTTCGCGTGGCATTAAATAATCATTTTTTAATCGACCACTTGATATAATGGCATAAAAATGAAATATAAAACGACGCTTGAGGCATGTTGGTACCATTAAAACAAATTTTACCTAAGCTTTTTCCATCCTTCTATTTGCTATTTTATTTACCAACTAAACTATATAATTACAATAAGAAGACTATTCACGAATTACAGAACATATAGGAATATTAAAAATATTTTATTTCCAGAAAAATAATAGGAAATATATTACACTCAGTTAGCTTTTGGAATCTAAAAATCTACTCATGTGATAAAAATTATAATATATCTTAAACATAATAAAATTAAATAAGATTTTAATCTTAAATTAAATAAAATTAAACAAAAAACCGATTTCAACAATCCTACAAAACGTAAAAACGTAAGTAAATTTTTTCTCAAAGTTAACTAACATATCTCAAGCGGAACCAATTGCACAGAATTTTTCATCAACCTTATCAGCCAAGAAAGAACGTTAATGTTACGATATCGCAATGTTAATGGTCGTAATACGCCCGCGCCAATTTATATTATTCCGAGGTGTCGTTGTTTTATTTAATTACGTCCGTTTAAATCTCGCGCCGGGACGAATTGCAAAACGAGTGATTAATGCTTAACCAGTACATGGCACGTTCAAGTATAACACACAATATCAGATTCGCGTTCTGTTGAGAGAAAATGGGATACGGTGGACCGCACTAATTCAGATCCGTATTTGATAATGATATTTATTACATTATTTGATTCATTATTATAATTATAATTCAGAACTATTGTCCCGCTTAATTATTCTGCCACACGTTTTAATCTGAATTGCAAGATATTATGGTGAATTATTTTGCTTTGTTAGTTAGCTATTTCATAAATATTATTTCAATATGTATGCTTTGCAATAATCGTTTCATTTAAATTCTATAACTATTAGATAATTTTAGAAATTTAATATTCTAAATTTGCAAAAATTGTAAGTTCAGTATTCAATAGTGACTAATAGAAACAGGAACTATTAGTTACATTGACTAGAAGTATTAAAACCAAAGTTTTCAGTTATAACCAGAAAAAATTGCAATTCATATCAAATTTGTTTTGTTTGAAATCAACTTTGACCGAGGTAAATCCCAACTGAAAGTTATTAGAATAAAGCATATCCCTATTGGGTAATAAAATTCATTAGGACCATTACCTATTGACTGAAAGAACGAACGGTTTTGCAATACAAGAATCTGTTTTTCAAGCGCGCCCACTGCCCAAATGATCATTGATAAGTATTGACAAAGTTTCATTGTACGAAACTGCGCAACTATTAATAGAAGATAACGACATATTAAAATAAATGCAGACCATTCGTTACTCCCCGGGGAGATAAAATTATTCCTAAACAAGAGTGCCAATGCTGGTGTCATAGCAATATGAAGATGAAATACCGATGGGACTAAACTTGAAATTACACTTATTAGATACGTTACAAATAAAGATGTATATATAATAACATCATTGTTCACTATTGTTCACAACTGTATTATTTTATCCTTATTTTATTTATCACCTCGATAAAACTGAATGTGTTTTGGCAATTAAAATAAAATTATATCCTTTGTCTCCGAGTGTATAAAATAAAATTTTTAGATGCAAGTATTGTCTGTCTAATAATCAAGTTTATTTGTTTATATGTAACCGTAAAGATGAGATTAATATTTACCTGATTTATTTAGATAAATATATTGTTAGTTTTCAATTTAAAGAAAATAAATTACAAGAGTAACAATTATTTTAGTTACTAACAAAATGATGCAAAAAAATTTTTCATTAATGTGTGAAAAATATTTTCAAGCCTTGACACTTAAATGATGAAATTCTTGCGTAGGTTTAGGTTTCACTATAAGCAATTTATTCGTAGTCAAACAAGTAATACTTCAGAAAACAATGAGTGCTTTAACTAAATTTATGTATCAAGTATACATCATTAAAATTATTATGAGAAGATAAGTAGTGCAAATTCTTTCTGCTATTTTACATAATAATTAAATTTATAATCTACATTATAATTGTTAAACGAACTTAAATTATTTAATTAAAGAAATTAATTAATTGTAACATCTAACTTGATTAGTAACAGAATTTGCAACAAAGATTTTGAAGAGAGAATTTCCCTATAATATAATTTTAAGAAGCTTTAAACGACTATAAAGTGCTTTTAATTGAAAATAAATATAACTGAAAATATTCAAATTGTAAAGAAAAGTAATCAGCAATTATTGTTAACTTTTTACAGGCACTTAATATTAAATCAATTAATATTATACAATAAAAAGTTTGGAAATTTAATAGAAATACTTTAACATGGTTAGAAGTTAATTTAATAATTTTTATCTGTTATTATACAACTATTTAATATACCTTACACCTCGAATCTATAATTGCTAATAATGATAACCAGAAAGAATGATATGCAAACTTCTAGAATATAACCGTCAATTACTAATTTTCACTAGTTGCATATCATATAGCATAAAATAATACACTTTTCAATTTCATGATTTACAAGATGTAATATCAAGTTCCACATTCCATGCTAATTCATGGTACATACCATGTCACAGTTCCCCCCCCATTTGACTCCAACTTTACTCGTTTATCTGCAAAATGATAACGCACTGTCCGCAAATGGTTAATTTTCAAAAAGTCATCCATTTGACTATTAACCACCAATACTGAACTTTCGACATTGACAGGCCTCCACGTCAAATCGTATCTGATACCCGTGACCCCGAAAAAGAAGTGTCGTTTGTGACTACGCCAGCCGGCGTCGCGACGTCAGCTCAGTTGCAACATGTCGATGAACCGGACATAACAAAACGTGCTAAAAAAGGCATCGCCATGTTTCCACTGTGCTACAAGTTTATTCCAATTTAATTTAACTCAAAAACAAATATTCTAAAAACGAGTTAATCGGTTTACACGTCGGCTTAAACGATAAAAATAGTAATAATTCGAATGGCATAAAAAAAGAAACGCTTATCATAACGTTTGTTATACCGTAACAAAATGTAGAGTCGGGAGAGTGTATTAGAATCGATAAAGTATAAAATTTTATATGAAAAAGAATATAAAAGATCAGGTTTTGATTCTTTTTAGTAATCTTAAAACTTTATCGACTTTAATTCGCTTAGCTTCCAATTCTCCCCGTTGACATCGATTATAAGAAACGTTAGGATTGGACACGTTCTCATTACTGCAAACAATATTAAGATTCCTCCAAATATTGATCATACTTTTGAAATGTTCAAATTCTTATGTCATCTAAAATGTTCGATCAATTTTATTCAATAATTTGAATCGTAATCCAACTCATAGTTTTAATAAATATTTTAAGTAAACGTTAAAAATCAATTCCTCTATTTAATTAGTTACTAAGTAATAAGAAGCATATATATAATGAAATGACTTCTACAATTGGAAATTAAATATTTGTATTTGAACATTGAAAATGAAATTGTTCACATCAATCTGTTCAAATATAAATAAATTCATAAGTAAAACTTTTCCACTATTATCTATATTTTATATTACTTATGTTAACTAGTTAAATTATTAAATATAATCATTTAGTTTAATAAAAATATTTATTAAAATTATGAAGTAAACCAGAATATTCAAAAAGGATTCTTTTGACAAGCCTACAAACAACATTAAATAGTCGTTTACTTTTCTTACAATGTTGAAATTGCTCTAACTAATAACATTCAGTCGATTGACCTTCGATTACTTTTCTTTCTTAAAAATGCCTCGATAAAATGGTGTGCTTGTTGCGTCCCACATCACTCTTGTTTTGCAACGACAGAATCATTTGCTTGCGAGCAATTATGTTAGCCAAGTACTGAAGTGGTACCTTCGTACCTGACACAGCCTAGATTTATGCAAACCTAACATGCTCGGCTGTGACATAAAGCAAACTAGTTTTGATTTGACTTCAAAATATCCGGTAAACAAGGGCAACGTTACTCGGGGCTTAATTTTGTTTCGTGTAAAATCTTGACAAAGAGTTTGTCTCATTGCTTGGCTTGGCATCGGTTGGTCGATTCTGACGCATAATAAAACCGAATGTTTTTGCTCGGGTTGATCCTGTGTAATTTGGTTTTGTCCACCCGCATCGCAGTTATTTTGCCATCCTGAAGCTAGTACCCCGTAACCAAAGAACATCCTTCGACTCTGTTCCTTTGGCCATTTCCGGTCAAAACTACTTGGCACCCGATCCCACTCCTGTTTCCAGTAACTGATGGCCTTCCCAAATCTACCTCGTGCAAAGTGCACAATTATTCACTACTATGCATGGTAAATGTGATATTTAAATCTGTTATTAATACAAATAAATATCATAAATTCTGTAAAAATATAAATTGCATTAAACTTCGTTTACAGTTGTTTAAACAAATTTAATAAAGCTCATAAAAAGTAATAGTAATTATCTATATGTACTTACGTTTATTGCCAGAATTCACAAGATATTTAAAAATTAAAACGATTATAATTAAATGAAAGGTTAAACATGTAGCTTCCGTTTAACGCCACAAAGAATTTAAGTACAATTTGTTGAATGCAACATTTTTGTAACCGAATAAAAAAAAGTCGATGTATTACACGGAAATACCTCAGGACTTTATGATGGGATCACGTTACAAACTGTAATTACGATTTCCGCTTTGAGAAGTAATAAAAATTGCAACATTATTTATTTTCAGTTCTCAAATATAGTTTTTAAATATTATTTAATGAAAATAAACAAGAAATTTCTTCAAATAAATATTAATTTAAAAATGAACTGATTAAATATATAATTATAATTGTAACGATGAGATTATAAATATAAATTTAACATTGCTAAGTATAAAATGAATATTAAATACATGAAAAATGCAATAATAAAATAAAATCAGAGACAAAATATAAACGTCAAAGAACCAGAATTACAATTCCATGCTTTTTTAAGAAAAAAATTAATAATTTTATATTTCACTTAATTCAATTTATAATTTTCTTTTGATATATAATAATAACAATAATAACAATAATAACAATAATAATAATAATAATAATAATAATGCATCTAACAATTAGATCCTGATGATCATTACATAAGTAAAAGCTCCAATCTTTTTTGCTTTAAACTTGTCGCATTCAATGGTCAAATTCAGTTTGGCATTGTCAGAGTAAAACAAGGAGAGGTCATTAATAACAATGATAAATAAGAGAAGGTCAAAGAGAGAGGCCCTTGTAGATCTCCCGATAGCGGTTAAGACATAAAAATCAGAAAGCTTGTAGAAAATATTTCGTTTTGACTGATACATTTGACTGATTGTTAGTAATTGATTCCCGTATGGACACATTTACCTACATTTAATTGAAAGTTTATTGCCCGAAATCTTAACATCAATTTAATCAAATAGCTATCAAAAATATAAATGAATTTTGTATCAAGTTATAAACCATTCCTTCAGGATTTAGTAGTAATTCTCTTGAATATTATCAATTTAGTATACGTTGGTTAATATTGCTAAGCTCAATATGAAGGGATATTGGGAAGTTAAGATGCCATCAGAGAATGAAAATAAAATTAATGTAATCAAAATTAATCCAACAAATTTTCAATATGATATAAATTATAAAAAATTTTCGTTTGATTTATTTAATTATATTAGGATTAAAACTAATAAAAAATTTTAAAAAAAAATTGAAAATGTTAACTCTGAGCAAATGTTAATGATTAAAAAAAAATGTATACTTTTGTCATTGAGAGATAACAATGTTTTTGTAATAAAGAATAAACATTCAATTCTTAATTGACATTCACACTAAAAGTTTTCTAATTAATGTAAATGAGAGTAAACATAACAAACTGGTTAACAATTAGTCAAAGAAATAGTCGCGTACAAAAGGTATGTTGAAATAAAGCAATCACAATGAATAAAGATGAAGCTAAATATATGTGGCAATTTTAAAGTATTTGAACATTTTCTTTGCACATCAGTATTATGTTTAAAATATATTGAGTTATGGTGTATAACTTAAGATGAATTGTTAAAAAAGAAGCAGATAAAAGTTAGATAAAATTACTAAAATGTTTCATAAAATAAGAGTAAAGTTAGTTTGTATACAGTCATTATATTTTATTGTAATACAGTTTATTTGACAATTTGAAATTTTTATGAAATGCTACAATAAAATTTTGTGTTCTTCTTATGCCTTGAAGTTTAACTGAAGCTGAACCGTAGGTATAACAATAAGTAAATAAACTTTATACTTATTTTATGAAGGCCTATAATAATTTTTTATCAAGCTACTTTTCTCAGCATTATTATTTACATAAATTTAAACCTTTAATTTAAGCTATCAATCAAAACTACTTTTTTCACTCTCTTTCAATTCAGAAAAACCACTAACAATTTCAAAAGTAACTCGTTTCTATAGCTGTAATTAGTTTTATGATAAAGATATTATAACTTTTGTTTCACATAAAATCAAAGTTTCAAAATAGCATCTCTAATTGCAAAATTTGCCGTCATAAATTCAGAATATCAATCTGACATTTAAATCAAGTTTATTCTGCTTTGAATTTCATCGAAACTGCCAACAATACAAAAATAAACGGCACTAATATGAACTATCAACTTTTTATTTATAAGTTTTTAAGACTTCAGCAAGGATGAATAAGATATTTTGCATAAAATTTATTTTATTTGTAAAAAAATTTAGTTTTTTAATTTGAATCTTCAATCATGTTTAGAATTTATGTATCAAATGATTTAAATAAATTTCATATTTAAAATAAACTTAATTGATGAAACTAAAAATGAAACATTCTTTTTTAATTTAGCAAGAAAAAACAACACTTATTATTTAGAATGTCAAATTAATGTAACTAAAATAATAATGTTTATTTATATCCAAAGGACATAAAAATGTATGTAAATACAAAAAAACCAAAGCTGTTCACATTTTATATTTTGAAAAAGTTGCATTTGTCAGTGCCATACTTGCATAAATTTATGTTTATTTAGCCTATAAATTTTAATACGTAATTTTTTTTTATTAATTTTACTATATTATATAAACATATATATTATATTGCGTAAAAGAATATTACTATATCAGATATACACATATGTAGATATATATGTTCTACTATAAATTTCATACAAAATGTTTTGTCAGTTATAGATTGTTAAATAAAACCTAAAAATTGAATTACATATACCATAGTTCAATATATAAATTTATTTCTATATAACACATCACTTGAAAATTTCTTTGCTTTTAAATTGCCTATCAATCCAATTTCAAATTCTGCACAATCAGTTATAAAATTATAAGATAGAAATTCAAATACTGTCTGTAAAGAACGTACCCTTATTTCTCCACCCCCGCCATCTACCATTAACCTTTCCCAACTCAGCTTCAAAATCAGCATAGTTTTAAATAATTGAATTAAAAAATTCCAAGTCACGGGTCTCAACGAGAATATCAACTCGACGTAAAAGATCACAGAATTCCAAGGGTTGACAAGAGGAGAAGTAAACGTCGACGCAGGTGACGAGTCAAAGGGGTTAAAAAAAAGGAGGGAAAAAACGTAGAAAATGGAGGGAAATAAGAGCGGAAGAAAGAGAATACCTTGGTGTCTTTCGATGCATGATAATAGTAAACAAAGACGAACATCCACGCGCATGACACCAAAAGAACAATCTTCACATTTCGCCGCATGTTTTCGTGGACGTGCGCCGGGCTGTCTAGGTGTCGTTGGCACTAAGCTGCGTGCGTGAAACGCTCGTACCGTTTCGCCGAATCGCGACTCGCGCACAACGCGTGTACCGGCGGGCAGTTTGTCGGCACAAACGTGCACACACCCGCATCAACGACGCACGCACCAAGTGAACGCGACCCAACACCGCGACCGATTTACTTGCCGGCAGCCGAAGCCATACTAAAATTAAGCAAGCGAGAGAACGCTCGGTGAGCGCTCGGCAGTGGAATCGCCACGGCGCGCCACCAGGCGGCGCATCCGCCACCCGCCGCAACCAATCAACCCTTCGAGAAAGGGCGCAAAAATTTAGATACCGTAACCTTCTCTGATCGATTGTCCGGGTTATATTGAAGGAAATGTAAAACTAGATTGCTTTGCAATTGAAAATGTACTAAAATTTTTATGCTTCTTGTTTCGGTTATATTTTTATTTGCAGATTAGAAGGCTTCAGTTTTATCATTTAAGCTGAATTAGTTTTCAGACAAAACTGCGACCCTAATTGCAAACAATAAATGCATATCTATATTTTTTCTAAAATATATAAATATTTTTTAAACATTCAGATGTCCATACGATTATACTTTTGTAACATCTTATACATATTTTGTAATATTATTCTTGTTACAATTAGGACAAGGTTCTTTTCCATGTTAATATCGAAAATTATTTACTTATTACACAAAAACAGTTTGCAATTTTTAGAATTTTAACGAAATAAAACCCTCTAAATTTTGCATTCATTTTATATACGTGCAAAATATTCTTCTTTGTTTTGTTTACAATACAAGGTTATTCGAAAAATTCATTGAACTTTTTTTCCAATTTTAAATTTAACAAGCATTCGAAATATTATTTTTTTTTGTCGTGGTTAGCAGGGAGTAAACAATTCTTAGAAATCGACCAAAATAAGTGTCGTTATTAAAATCAAAATATATATGAAACAAATATATTAGAAAACTTTTAAATATAAAATTGCAATGGCGTGATTTTTAATAAAAATCAATATAATAACAAGAATGTATAAAGTATTTAATGATGTTTAGGGCAAGTTTATTTTCCCGAAAAAAAAACTGAACAAAAATAACGGTTTCGCGAGCGGGGAGTAAACAATTCTTAGAAATCAACCAAAATAAGTGTCGTTATTAAAATCATAATATATGAAACAAATATATTAGAAAACTTTTAAATATAAAATTACATTGGCATGATTTTCAATAAAAATCAATATAATAACATGAATGTATAAAGTATTTAATGATGTTTAGGGCAAGTTTATTTTCCCGAAAAAAAAAACTGAACAAAAATAACGGTTTCGCGAGCGGGGTGTAAACAATTCTTAGAAATCGACCAAAATAAGTGTAGTTATTAAAATCATAATATATGAAACAAATATATTAGAAAATTTTTAAATATAAAATTGCAATGGCGTGATTTTCAATAAAAATCAATGTAATAATATGAATGTATAACGTTTTTAATGAAATTTAGGATAAGTTTATGTTCCCGATAAAAAAAAACTTAACAAGAATGTCGATTTCGCACAATTTCTAGAATATAGAGTTTTAAACAATGATTTTTTATTTCATACCTGTTTTTTCCGTTAATTTGCGTTAATGGCCTCAGGATACATAGTGTATTTGCAGCTTCGTTGCATTTAAATAAAAACCAAAAGGAAATACGCACTTATTTTTATCCAACTCGCCCGATCATGGACTGAAAAAATTGAACAAAAATTAAAATTAAATTTCTTTTTTCCTCTTTTCGTTACTTTAATGCCACACCACATTCCTAAAGGCTATTTTATTTAAAATAATTACATTTCTGAGTATTTTGAAAGAAACATATCGCATTCTCACTGTATTCATCGCGAAAACGTAAACTACTGTGATTTTTTTGAACGTTAACTTTTGTGTATTGCTTTGAAGGTCACTCACTGTTATTCCTTACTCCCCGGCAGTGTGGTGATATTTAGGCCGAGGCTCGCCTTGAAGTTGGTAACAAGGGGTTCAAAAGACTACTACGGTTCTCTCTTATGCAATACTTTCTCTGTTACTCGCATTAATATAATAATGTAAACGACAGTGAAAGTATTTTGTAAGTGAGTGCCGCCATATTTTCTGAATGCTTTTTTTTACCAAATTCAAGCGCGAGCCTTGTAAACAGTTTAATGAAGGGTTGGCTTTTATAGAACAGGAAGTTCAGCTGTTCTCTGGCCATATAAAAGCAAAAATAAAAACAGTTTAATGAACAAAATTAAAAACTTTTTATAAATCAAATTAATTTTTTTTAACTTTTAAATTGTAAAGTCAGCTTATTTGTTTTATAATCTTAATATAAAAAAAGTAATATTTTATATTATTTAAAATAAGTTTTAAACAGCAATTTTATTTGCAAAATTTACAATGATATTCTGATCGTAAATCATTAAACAATCTGATATTTATAACTTAACGATTATTTCAAAAACGTTCAATTATGTGGTTGAATAATTTAGTTATTCAATGCTGCACAAGTTTATGCAAACAATAATGTTAGTTCACATTAGTTGAAAGCAATAGACTAATGATCAATTTTCAAGCTACCAAACATGAGTATCTGTTGAATTGAAACTCTATATTATCAACAAATAAATATCCGGCAATAATGCATTTAAATGTAAACAATGTTAAATATATAATTGGTGTATTTAAAGTTGCAGAAAAAACAGTGCAGCTATTTTTACCAAACGTTGCTGCATTTATAGGATAAATTTTTTTTATAGTTGCTATACTTATATATAGTATTTAAAATATAATAAAATAATATTATAATAACATATAATATTTATAATATAATAATGTAATATTTGTAATAGTGTAATACAAATTATTCAAGATTTATTAATTAGAAATAATAATTCTTTTTCCTCTTTGTCACCATACTTATTATAGTTTTGCTATAATTTTATGAAAGTAATAAAAAAATAAAGAATTTATTCATAGAATAAATTTCATTAATAGTTGATGTATTATTTTTGTGTGTGCATACTTCATATAAACATGATAAATATAAATATAGTAATATTACTTTATTTTATACAATCTTTATTGCGCACAACTTTTATTTTATTTTACACACTTTTATAGAATATGTAAATGCAGTAATTGGCAGCAACGATGGCTCTTACAATTTCAAGTGATATGCTAATTGGATTTAATTTCAAAGTATATATTATCAATCAATATAGGTATCATAAGTATAGTAATACCTATATTTCTGTATAAATTGAAACAAATATATATATATATATATATATAAATGGTTATTATTGTGGTTCAATTATGTAAAAATCTATATTAAAATGAGATCCAAGCAAAGTTTTGACTCTTTAAAGTAGCAGATTGACATTTGACGATCGTTTTTCGATCAACACAAAATATGTATAACAAAAACTTGAGGGAGGGTGGAATAGGCAATGGGAAGTCTAACCATTCCCCTATTCAATGTAAAATCAAACGTAGAAGTTTGTGTATTGATCATGTCCTTTCAAAACTCTTATAGCACTTTTTATTGTATACTTAACACAGCATCAAATCTTTAATGTTACTACTAATAAATTACAAATGAAGCCAACAAAATATCATTAAACCACATAAAAAAGATATTCATATTAATTTTACCACAAATTACATTACATGCACAATGTAATTGTACTTTTTATAACTTAGTATTCATTTTATATCATCCATTTTATATTATCTAATCGATAAGTAAACATGTACTTAATTTATTAATGAAAATATTCTGGAACAGCTTCAGGGACTAAAAACTGGTACTTTATAGCAGTTTTGAGGGCACACTTTGAATTGTTGGCCCTAAACCCGGAATCGTTAGTTTAGTTAACTTGTTTAAAAATTCAGGGCGACAGGGCGCAATTCACCCCCTCCAAAGCTCCAAGTTTCTAAAACTAAACTAACGCCCCTGAGGTGGAAATACCCCCATCCCCCAGTTTAATGTTGCGACAGATAATTTCTGCGTCTTTTTTCCTGCTGGTTACAATCCTACAAAAAAATTTTGATTTTCAATTATCCTTTAAGAGGCATTTGCTAAAAGCGGCCTTTTTTACCCATTTTTGGCCATTGAGAGAATATAAACATCCTAATTTTATTACATGCATAACATAATTATACTTTTTAAAACATAATATGTATTTTACTTTATTTAATATGTATTTTACTTAATTTGAATAATGAATATTTATCTGAATTCTTCACATATTAAAGTGGGTTAAACTTGGACGATCATTTTGTTGAAAATTTATCGTACAATTTAAATTTTTCTCAGTGTAATAGCGATCAAACAAAAAGCAATTTAAATTGTCTCGGTCAGGGTGATCTTGATATATCGCCTTGAATTAGCTTGGGTGTAGTGCTGGTTGAAACCAAATTAATATCTGGAGTAAAAAAGAACCAGGAAACATAATGATGGCACGAATTTGGGTCCATGATTGCAGGTAATTTGCAATCCTAGCTGGCGTCGCTGTTACTGAAACTAATAGTGCACTATGGCTTTTATCAGCCCCGAAATTTATAGTCTGATACTTTATTTTTCACTCAAGGTAGCCCACAGCCATATATATATATATATATTCAATTGTACATACGCCGTAATCGCATACTGTAATTTGGTATTTCCCAAAATACGTGGGCATTTCGAGAAGCGACTGTAGAACATGACGTAATAAACTTTTTTACAGCTTCTCACCGAGTGCGTTTAAATGGTACCGACGACTATTCCGATTGTAACGAGAAATTATTATCCGTTATTTCCCCTCGTTGCGAAAACAAACGCAATGTTAAAGTTGAATTAAGGGAAGAGGGTGATTATAGGTTTGCAGTAATGATTTAATGGCAGACGGAATTAGACGCTGCACGATTCCAATGTAATTTTGAGATTTATTGTGAAATTAAATAATCTGAAACTGAATAATAGGCTTTTAATTCGTATGCGTGTAACAAATTAGATGGAAAATCATGTAATTGCAAGCAAGTTAAATAATACGTTTAATGAGCATTAACAAGTATTTGATACCGTATTTTACAGGTTTTATATGATTAGTTACCATTTAAATATAGTGAGAAAATTCTCTGGAGTACTTTAGAGGAGAAGCTGACTGTTATTTTCCAATTTTAATTGAGTAGCCAGAAGAAATATCTGCAAAATCCTTTAAGACTCATCTGAAAAAATATAAAAGTTTAAAAAACACTACAAAACAACAAAAAATTCAAATGATCTCTACATTTTGACCTTTATTACTTGGCAAATATCAAAGTATTGAACACTAATAATTTGTCATACGTTGACATAATTTTTGTTCCATCTTTTTTTCTGCGTGAAGCCGCGTTACTTTCACGCAGAGAACAAAATCCGGCAACCCGATTCGACCGATTAAAAGAACACTTTGAAATTATGCGAGTGTAATCAATCAGCGATGCGAAACGGAGCGAGCATAAATTCGCCATAAGCGCTTTTCCCATTACGTGGGCCATTAATGCAGTTTTGACGACGATGACATTTGACGCGTCTCGAAGTCAAATGCGTCTTGAAAGCGCGCTGCGCCCCGAGTACCTCGAAAGCACTTCATTAACAAGTGCGCTGATATAATGCATATTGCGTTACACAATCAGCGTCACGTACTTAGTCGCGCAACGCTATCAGCAATATTGTTCCGAATATCGTCGGCGCGGCGACCGCGCTCCCAATTACAGGACCTTTTTCAAACGAGACGCCCTATTATAATGACCGTAATGACGTTCACCTCAAAATATCAATTTAATGAAGACGCGAGCGGAAAATAAAGCGCGCGCTTACTTCAAAGAACGGTTATAACGTAACGAAGCTCCGGGAAAAAGAAAGGTAAATTGTTTCACCTGATAAAGAATGTTTTTTTCGCGCGAAGAACTGAAACGGCTAATATTATATTGTACTCGTGGAAAGTTATACCCTAATAACTCCACATTGGTAGAAATTTATTGATACTACATGTGATGTAGTATTATAAATAAAGTATTAGAGAAAAATGTCGCTATTAAGGGATAGAAATCGTTGCCTCGCAATCATCAGTCGCTAACTTTACTATCACTCCACGTCCTCCTCCCCCTTACATTGACATTAAAGTTAGACAGGCAGCAATGTACACTGAAAAAGAAGAACATTAAAAATTAGAAACAAATTTTAGTAAACTAAATTTGAATTTTTAACAAAGTTTTTTTTTAATATAAGGAAATTATTGAAACTATACATAGTTAGAATGTTATATATATAATTGCCATATATAAACCATGTACACATATATGGACCATGTATGTTTTACTTTTACTAGGGTCCAACGTAGAATTACAATTTCTAATAAACTGATGTGATAAATTTTAACAATTTTGTTTACCATATAATAATATCCTGCAAGTATAATGCCAAACTAGTAAACTTTTGATGAAAATTGACAAATTTTTTCTCTCAATGTAGAGTGATGGCAAGTGGCACAACTAGTGACTGCGAAGTAACGGATACTATTCCTCGATGACATTTTTTCCTAACATTTTTTTTATAATTATATAAATTCTGCCATATCATATTATAAAGAATACTATAAATACACATATATCCCCGAGTTATTGTAAAATAACGTAGCAACTATTAATAAATTTCTCTCAGTCTAAGTCATAACCTTTTAGATCTATAAAGAGTGTCTATAAAAAAGTAAGAGATAAAGAAATAATGAAGGAAAAGAAGAAAAAAAAACGAAACGTCGATTGAAAAATATTAGCTTTCAGTCCGAACTTTACACGCGTTGGTAAAATGTTTCGTGTTTTAATTAATGACTTTTGCATAACGGTAAATCAACGCAATCCCAAGTGCAGTAATGTTCGAACGGACATTTCGGTGAGGAACGTGCGTTTAATAAATTTAATTACGACTCAAATGTATTTATGTGTGTAGAAAGAAGGGAATTAGAATGCCTTCACTTAATCGTCCGGTTGCGCGGAAGATGAGCATATTTTGACCGTTAAACTTGGTCACTCGTGGAATTTGGACCAATTTGTTAGGCAATCGTGGGATTGCAAAATTCGTGTGAAAATTATTCGCGCTAATCAATTTGAATAATGCCTAATTGGGGGAAAAAGTCGTGAGAATAGTTTGAGTGCTGATTTATGTGAATTGACATTGAACTAAGTGAAATAATGAGGATTGCGCCAGCTATTTTCGTTGCGTCATGAAAAACTTTAACGAGTGAATGGATTTTCACGTTTCACGTTGGAGAAAATTTCATGAGGCTATTTTGAATTTCTATTTATAACAAATAGCTTCGGACGTATTGTTGTCAATGGCTCTTGATAAATGGACAAAAATTTGATTAAAGTTTTTATGTGCGCGACAAATTCGTATCTCACTTTCCATAGAATAATCTGCAAATCCATTTATTGCATATTAATAAGCAATTTCATGTTTATGTTGAAAAAAATTGTTGGTTGGAATTATTAGTTAAATAATAAAATTTATCTGGAATCAAAAGTCATGTAGTTTTAAGCAAAAACTTTTATTAACGTTCAATTTTTATTTACAGCAACAGCTTTAATTGATTTGTCTGATCAAAGTATAATTTGTTTATTTTAATAGATTATAATAATCAAAGCCAAAAAGCATTAATCTAACAGATTTCTCCTTTTTTAATTACAGTAATCAGGTATTCTAACCATCTTAATCAGAAATTTTAGTTTCACTTAATATTTCATAGTGACTATTATAATTAATATTTGTTTTTCAATCAGTCACTTTTGATTCTTTTGATATGTAAGTAATTTAAAATAAAGTTTTGTTTATGAATTAAAATTACTGTTTATATATATGAACAATAGAATTGTAGGATAATATACGTTGTCGTGAAAGCTGAATTTCATCGCGCTTTAATAATTAGTATAAAATATTAAAACATTTATTTAAATATTTATATGGGTAATACATATAAAATGTATACTACATCAATTATTTATAGCTAATAAAATTAACACACTTTACAGTGCAGATACACAAATGCGTCAAAGAAGTTTCACAAAAAAATCCTGTTATTTCAATCCCCTGATTTACATATGTAATTGAATTAAAAAAAAGTAAGAGAAACAGATAAGTTTCGAAAAATTCTTCCATCTTTTGACAACAACTTTTTTCTCATTGTTCATGATGTAAAAAGGTTTAAATTTTTTATTACAATTTCTAAAGATTATTGCTGTTATGAAACTGTTCTGAAATACGACAGTTTTCATTCTTCCTCAAACTTGTACAAGTAAACGCAATAGAAATGATGCACGACATTAAAATGTAAATGAGTGACTCAAATGTTACCGAAAATTCCACGAAAGTGAAGAGGCTACAGTTCCCTTCCTTTTCCCCCCGATTTTATTTCATTTTTTGTGCATGGCACATAAGTTTCGAGAGTTTTATTTCAGATTCCGAAAGGAACAATTAACGAAATTTTAAGCAGATATAGTAGTTGATTGACCCGACATTGTTCGACTCGATAATCAATCACGCGTGAGAAATTAAATTCAAATGAAGGTGAGGTGGGAATTGATAAAATCTTTTTAGCAAGCTAAAAATCGGTCGCCTCGAACGCAAACAAAAGTCGCATAACAATTCGAAAATTGTTTCATGAATTTTGAATGTCTTTGGGAGGCTTTGAATCGTAAGCAGACAGTAAAAGTGAGCGCGTAATGCCGGCGTGCGGAGGACGCATCATAAATAGGATTATATGTATTTATGCATGAAACTAGTCCAGTGCATTTGTCAGACCGAAAGAATCCTCTTCGCGAAATAAGCCGCGTCACGATGAGTACCGAATATCATTTATTTTTCAAAATCTTCCGGCGTAAAAGAAATTTTGCCGCTTAAACGGGAATTCGGGTTAGGCGAGCAAAACCGAAACGTATATCCGAGACATTAATTTCGCCTATGAAATATGTTACATTTTTTCGGATTAACCTACCGTGGGAATCACCGAATTTCGCAGTTTATTTGGTGATTATCTGATAGCCGTAACGCTGCAAATTTCGTGGGGGAACGGAACAGAATTTGTTCGCGTTGGGAATCAATTTTAAATGTGACATAATTTAGTCGTAAAATGTTTTCGATATACTAATTTATGAATTTTACCATTTGGGGTCTGAAAAAGATTCCGCTACAATTGCAACAGTTCAGAGACTTTCAAAGTTCTAAAAATTTCATGTTCATTAAATTGATCGCAATAAATATTTTACAAAAATTCGTGCAGTTTTTTAAGCTTTAAACATCGGCCAACCCAATAAATATTAAACCTGAAAAAACTGTGAAAATCTCTGAAAAGTGCTTTGGGCAATTTCAAAGATTTTCATAAATTTTCACAGTACTTTCCCACAAAGTGGAATAAATGAAATACATTTCAAATATATGACTAATATGTGTTTCACTTCAGCAATAATACTATTTCAAGATCGGTTAGATATTTCTAAACAATAATATTCTATGATGATATAATAATAACTTGACAAAGTAGTTTTAGTTAAAAATTACAGCTCTGATATATGAATAGCATTACGCTTTAAGTTTTTAGCGTGTATGCTCAATGAATTATTAATATAGCAACTGATTGACTTAGATAGCTCGAAAATAAAGTGGAAAATATTATGGATGGAAGATATATTTTTTCCCAAATTATCTTAAGTTTGATCCCGTTCGTCAAAATTCCTATTTCGATAAGTACGAATTATATCATGTATCCTATATTCTTGCAGATATTTTATTTAAGTGAATAAACATCTTTTTTACATTGAAACGAAACGAAATGCAATGTGTCAAAACCAACTCTCTTAAAATAAGAAGACACGTAGTCCGACTTACGTAATGCATATTCCACTGCAAGCAAATTTGCATTAAAACGGAAAGAAACGTATCATCCCAATGCTTTGTTTTTACTGAAAAATATTTCAAATGGACTTTGCATTGATGTAAAATAATTTTATGATATTCCAAAACTCATATTTCTGCGCATAAAGTCCTTGAAATTGAGGCAAGTTAAATATTTTTAAGATCAGTGTTTTTAATATTTTTTCATTTTTGTTTACTCAAGTTAAACACTTATAAGTAGTATCATTTCGAATCAATGATTTACCTAAAACTACGTTTAATAAAAAAAATTGTTTAAATTTAAATAACAGAAGAGTACCGAAACAAGAAATCGTTTGTACGATACACAACCATCATAAATCTTAAACAAAGAACGTAAAGAAATATGATTTTTCATTGGTACACTGAGAGAAACTTATTAATTATTGCTGTTATAGTTTATAATATCTCAAAGATATATATATGTATTTATAGTATTCCTTACGATGGAGTATTTTAAAAAATTATTAGAAGAAAATGTTGCCGGGGAATGGAACTCGTTGTCTTACAGTCACCATCATCATCACTACGCTTTTTCCAGCCTTGTATCCAGCCTTCATCCAGCCAAATATCCAGTCGAAATCCAGTTACCATCTAGCTGTTATTATCCGCGCGGGTCATGCTACGGCTTGCACTGAAATAAAAGGATTCATATGAGCAATTAAATATATAATAAATATTATTACGAAATTTTTATACTTATGTAAAAACTATAACTGTCAAACTAAATTGATAAATATTCCAACTTATATATCAGTAATGAACTATATTTAATTACATTTATTTAACAGACTTAAGAAAGTCCAATTACTTCCATATAACAAAGACTAATATTTTTGTTAAAGTTTCTATTCCTGGATAATATACTGTTCTAAATTTTTTTTAAATACTACGTGAGAACAAATACTTTAAATGCACACGTACCGCCGAGTTATTACAAAATTTCGTAGCAATTGCCAATAAATTTCTCTAAATGTACCAGATACTTTGAGTTCATTGAGAGAACGTAATCAATGATTTGGAAATAGAATGAACATTTAAAACAGCGACGACGTGATGTAATTTGCGACTTTCCAGAATCCGATTGCAATGATAACAAGTAAACGAGAATGACGCGGCGATTGCTTCGACGGTGATTCGCGCGTCTGAGAAGTGCAGAATAAAATGTATCCTGCGCCGAAGTGCTCATTCGAGCTGTAAATTGCGGAGGAGAAATTTGCCTACGTTGGTGTTGACGTTAATCGAACTCTATGCAAAGATGCAAAAGCATCCGCGAAACAAGCGCAATGTGGAATTCCGCGTAAAAATTTGTCCCGCGAGTCATTACAGGAGCGCCATTAATCCAACGGTAGCACTTTCGCGCATATCAATTTTCGCATGATGAAATTTCAGTCCGACAACGAATAAGAATTATGCGGGAATCCCTTTTTCCATTCCTTTTTCCTCCATAATCGCGCGCATTATTAATTTTAGATGGTGTAATTCATGCGGGTCCCATCAGGAAATATTATTTTTAGAAATCTCTATTCACGTCGATGAAAGTTATTCCAAAAATTCTTGAACCTTTCAGTCATTAAGATGTAGAGCGATTGCAATATTGCTAGGTTAACGCAATCATGTTTTATATGTGAAACGTTGAAGTATTTGTTCTTGTATGAGAAAACTGATACCTGTATTTTATAATTAAACAATATTTTATAATTAATAATTAAATAATTAAAATGACTATAATATTAAATTGCAATAAGAAGCATCCACCTTGGACTTCCATGTTCCTTTCTACTTAGGATTCCCACTTGGAAATTTTCAACAGGATAAGCGTTGTTATAACCGACTGTAAGTGACATTTTAATATTCTCCACACATCTAAGTTCTCTGTACATGAATTAATAGAATGAGACGCAAAATTTAGCTGCTTGTACAAGAATTAGTACTCGCCACTTGACTTACTCAATCTTAAATATTTTGATTGATTAATCCTCCAACGTATCCCACTCTTCTCTACAGAAATCAATAAAATTTCCAATTGAAATAATTGTTCAGAATTTTTTGGAAGAAACATATCCCTTAGGGTATCATTATCCAATTAATTAATAACATTTGTTTAAATGATAAAATATTGATGACACTAATTGAATCCATAAAAATTCAAACTAAAGTATGACGTAATCAATTAATGGATACTTTCATCTAGAATTGTAATTCTTAAAAATGATCTTGTCAGAAAAATGAGCCGATTACTAATTTCTTTGGATGATGTATACCGAAGAAGAAGCCAAGGAAATTTTACAACAAAGTATGCGTTTATCTATCGAGGAACGTTCGCCAAATAACAAAAGAGAAAGAAAAAGAAAACAAATAGGTGTAGTGAATGTTTAGAAAAAATTGCGTCGAACGGTATCGCTCTTTAAGGACGCAAGACACGGATCGAGTCCATCAAACTACTTTCACCGATCACAATACATCATAGTCAAACAAGCGTACTGGCTGCACCGACTTGCAGAGGATTTGTACGGCACTGTCTACCTTGAATATTGAAAAACACATTTCATTGCCAAATAAAATATATTCGGCTTGCAGTAACGCTCGGTCGGATTCCCGATGCGAAATGTTATTCGAACGAAAAGCTGCCTCCAAAATGTGCACTTCTGGAATACAAACATCGGTTCCAATGTGAAAGTATCACGGTCACGAATTGATTTTTAAACGTCTCTTCGATCTTCCAAGATACCTTCCGTGACCTTTTTTTTGTTACCCATATGACGGTGCAAGTTATATAAATTTATTCCAATCTTACGGAAGCTATTACCGAATTACAAATTGTGTGACTGTTACGTGAAAATAATGTTTTAACACTTTGATGATTGGAAAGCTCGACTCACCTTCAAAATAAGATTAAGTATATTTCTGTGTCAGGATCATTTTGAAGATACCAATTTGCCGAAGCGAATCACTTGGTATTTAAGTAACCTCATTACGTGTACATTCTCCAAAATTTGGATCAATATGGCAACATTGTCGTGGCGAGCAAGGTTTTAATCACAAAACGTTCACGCGTACATCTCCCAATTGTAACTACAAATTCAAAATTAATACCGTTAATAATTTTATGATAGTGTTAAAATCATATTTTTGAATATCAAATATTAATCGACAAATTAAATTCATACATACGTGATTGGTATAAAGTATAACTTCTGATTGGCTATAATTGTTTGTGAAATTTTTGGTGAACCAGAAGTTCCATCGCAGCCTTGCACAGAATGGCAAATGCAATTGAGCTACAAAATGGGACGCTTTACATTCATGAATACTGCGAGTTTGTTACAATTTTGAGGATAAACAAAGTTAGGTCGCGCAGCTAGATTCCAGACCGAATCAAATCCCAAGTGCGAGGGGGTCTTTCGGTTCTTCTATGAATGTATCACCTTTTCTTATAACTGAAAGTGTTCTCCGGCCCAACCCCTTTTGTCTCTCTGAATCTCGTTCAGTGAAGCAGATGCCCCCATCTTCTCTCCTTTCGTCGACTATGTCCTCCTTTCTATGAAAATTCAATCTGTCAGCAAATACAGTATACGAAATCGATTATACGTTATATCTGAGTGTTACTCAATTTGTCTTATTCCTGCAAATAAAAACATATTCAAATAAATATAAATAAGTTAATTATAAAGATGATTATTGTATAGCTTTACCTTATTATTTTACCTATATCTTGAAATTTAGTACAAAACACCGTATGAGTACAAGAGACCAAATATTTTTTCTTTCCTTTGATAGCTATAAACTTAAAAAAATTAATCATACAAAGAAATCTTTGGCAATAAAAGCAATATTTGAAATTGGTATATGACGAATATTTTAGTTCGAACTCGATTTAATAATTATGGGAAAAGTTTTAACTGCAATCAAAACTTTATCAATAAATACCTCGGAAATACGAGACCTATAAAGTATTTATGAGGTTTAATCTTTCATAAAAATTGTGTTATTCGAAATTTTGTATTAATTTCAAATATAATTATTTTCGATATGTTCAAAAAAATATGTTCAAAAAATATATTGCGTTACTCTATTTGCATTTCGATATATATTTTATAAACTAGACTATATTTCAAATAAATTTAAATTTTACTTATAAAAGACTCGAAATAATTTGTGATCTATTCAACAAATTCAGAAAAGTTCATAATCGAACATTTTAGAACATCTTCGGATATACGAATAATACGAATATTCAAATATTCAAATCATCGAACGATTCCGAAATTTGAATATTCAGACATTTAAATTAAAATTCAAGTATTTTAGCAATAAGAAAATTATATGCGGTAATAATGGATAAGCAAAATCTAATTTAAGTTTAGAATTCTTTTTAATGACATTAGACTTAAACGAAAAAATAAATAGACGAGCACAATTACTTTCTTTTCCTCTTAAAGATTTCCAAGTATTTGTCAGTCAATGATTTTCGCATAGAAAAAGACTTTTACTGTAATAAATATTTCTTAATACACAAATAATATGAAATCTACACCTAATTTTTTTTAAAAAAATCCAACGATTAATGTTAATTCAACGTTCTTTTTATTTCTTTTTTGTTAAGAAATATCCATTAGATTCCGTAGAAGAGGATTTCTTATTGAATTAGGCCGATACAGATAATTTTTCAGAACTATCTCGTGTTCGGGATAAACAATACGATTTTGAACAACGTTCTTTCTCTGACTGTGTTTCCTGTTGGTGGTTTTCTGTGAACTAATGATGTCTCGGATGTTCAAGTCGGCCGTGTCCTTCGCCGTCGTTTGAGTTTTAATTTGGTTGCACTTCATTTCCAAATGCCAAGGCTCACCTCGGCGGGTCTCGTCCGACAAAATCTCGTCGATGTAATACTCAACGGAATAATGCTCCGAACCGGTGCTCGTGTCCCGCTTCTCGTGGTACTTGTGCACCGTGAGGGTTGTAATGACACGTGAAAGGTGCCTCATCACGTTCCTCAATACATAATCTTCATCAGCGTTCTTTCGGATTCTCACTTCAAGAGTTCCCGCCTGAAACCAGTTACAAAGTCGATTATCAGCTTACAGTTTATGATCATTTAAAAAAAAGGTTCAATTTTCATACAGTCCAGAATATTTTGTTTCCTACGTATTATATCTTATACATTTTGTTTATTTTAAAATAAAAATTAGAAAACCATTTTTAAAATTTATTTTCATCTGTGTCACCGTTGCCTTTTCTGCAATTGTATAAAAATTATTCCTTCATTTATTTATAAACATACGAATGTAACAGATGCATTAAATGTATAATATTACACAAACCGTTATCAATGGTGTGTTACAGTGCTGTAAATCAAAATTATAAATCATAAAAAAAGCATATAATAATGAAATAAACAAATATTGATATTAGAATTGTTATTTACAAGTACTATTTAGAGTATTATTTCCAGTGTGTAGTTGATTATAGGCTTCAATGAAGAAGATATTTTAAGATCTTTTTTTAACAGTAGGAACTCTAAACTTCAGCCCATTCATCAAAATATTGTAATCAATTTTACCATCAATCAATTTGTGTAAAAATATTACATCCTGAATGTTTTGCAAAGAGTCGAATGATGGAATATACAAAGCATGGAGGATAACATCATATTTAAGTAATTATATTTGAACAAATAGGTACAATAATATATAAAATTTATACCGGGCAGTTTATAATTTCATATTTTTGAGTTTCAAAAAAAGGAAACCAAACGACAAATTGACGCAAATATCAGTATGGATCTAACTAAATTTAGACATAAATCTTTCAAGACTAAATAAAAATTGAGTTCACTGAAAGTTTTTTTTTTCTAGTGAAACCGAGTTTTGGAGCAAGTTTATTAGATTTATATCAATCTATATGTTGCTTGAAAGTCATTTTATCATCAAAAATGACATCTGGATCCTTGATATATGATACAATTTCGCACAGAGCACCATTTATAAAATACCCATCAGCTCAAGTAATTTTACTGCGAGTAAGTGAGATTAAGTTACATTTATCAGGGTTTAGATATAAATCATTATCTCGACACCATCGAAATAAAGCTGTCGAACAATTTTGTAAAGCAACAACGTAAAGTAATTCAATGTCATTAAATATTTTCAGACCGTCAGCACACACCGAGAATTCAACATTGTTAAAAATATATTAAAATTCTAAATCATCATGAATTAAACAACTGCACTGAGAATGAAAAAATATCATAAATTACTATGTTGTATACTAATTTAAGAACATATTGGCAAAGCATACGTTTTTGTTATAAATAATACCAGCTTTTAATACTAAAATACTAAAAGTTCCTTCAACCATTTTCAGTATTAAACACCTTCATTTTCCAGAGATAAATTTCCTAATATTAATATTAAAGGTTTTACATTTTACTATAAACTTTTTCCTCCTTGTGCAATCAACTTGCAATAAACAATTCCAGCGAAGGAAGAAAGCTGATTAAATGAAAAGGAAAAAGAAAGCTCTAAGGAGAATCGCAGCTGTAACCCAAACGTGGGATTAGGCGCCAAATAAGTCAGGTGTACTAATTAAGCGAAGGAAGATCAGCGGACCGCAAGTTAGCCGGCGTGATTACAAGCCGGATTGGCGCGGCGCTAATAAATAAAACAAACAGCGTACCGCGATGGTCTGAAATTGGAGATGAAAAATCGACCCGCTGAGGTCTATAATTTTCAATTATTTCGCTTTGATTCACCGGCCGCGGATTGCATTTAAGCTTATAATCGACGCGAGCTGCGAAAGCCCGAAATGAACCCCGGTGGCCGGCCGACTCCTCCGCCCTATATTTTTCGCCGACCCGCACGAACGGCGGCCAAATAGCGATTACGATTTACCCAACAAATTTGGATCGAATAACACTTGCATATCGGTCGCGTTTCACGCTCGCCAATCCGTGTAATTGCCGCGCCAATTCACGGCGATGTTCCGCTGTGAATTCGCTCGCGTGTGCACGAAAATGTGCACGATTCGATTTCGCGCGGCCATAACAATCCATCTCGGGCTCCATTGTGCGCTTCGCCCGTATCATTGACGATAAATGAAAGATCCGAGGGTCGAAAGGTGCGAGATTGGGCGCGAATACCTTTACGCGGGTAATCATTCCCAAAGAAAATTTACTAATACTTCGAAAAGTTATCGTCAGAATGGATCTACTGGTCCGGTACTGGCACAGTACTGTCAGCCAGACTATGGTAAACGTTGGTACGTGATCCACGTGTTAGGCACAATATCATTGCCAATGTTGAGCCATACTCATGCCAGCCCGGTAGAACACTTCTTATTAGATTTAGAGGAATCGGGAGCCGCCCAAAAGTGGGACAATCGCGCTCGCATTCTTTGTCCGCGGATGCAATTTTTATTGCAAATGGGGATAACAAATGGCGCGAGAGTTATCGCGCTGTTAAAAGCAATCAATTTATATTTAATCCATCTTTCGGACGCCAATCATTCGAAGAATAATTTCCTTTCGGGATGGAACGATTTTATTTTATGACTCCGTATATTAATGTTGGAACAGTCACTTTCAATTTTGTTTGTATTGAACGTTACGTTTCGTTGCAATGTGACGTATATCAAAGATGAAGGAAGAGAGAAAAGTGGGAACAAATTTTGTCACTTATTAAAGATGAAAGCTGTTTGTGTATTATATATATATCATTATACGTCATGGACGAGATCTATACGAAAAATAGACTACGCATAAATTATCAAAGAATTTAAATTGAAAGTGTTCCACTAAAGGTCAATGTAATATCTCGTTTCTCTTAATTATGGACGAAATTAAATTAGAGAAAAATTGACTAATTTTCTTCTTTAAATTATTGTAATCGATAATTTAATTGAAAGATTGAATTAAAATTAAATCAAAGCACTTTGAAATATAACATAGCTTTTGATTATCTATAGTAAATAAGAATACTTTCAAGCATGCAACTCTAATAATTTTAGAAAACAAACTAAAAAAAAAATTACAACGTTAATTTGTATTGTAAATATTGAATATACATAAAAAATCCACATAGAAATTACTATATGTCGTAAAACTTGGACATGGTATAAGAAAAAGCAACATTAAAATACTAGACCTTTGGAAATTATATATGCATTTTTCTGGTTTTTTCATGAGTTTTTTATCCAACGTTCATCATGTAAACAGTAATTTGATAACCATCTTTTTCTACGTCTGCGGTTTTAAATTATAATTTCCTTATAATTTGCTTCAAGCTCAAAGATACTTTCTTTTGTTCAAATATTCGGTTTGTCCTACATTCATACATACGAGATTATAACATATAAAAATTGTAACGAAATTTTTGGCAATTAAACATCCGAAACTTTCTCTTTAGTTTAATGAAATTTTTTTTTTTTTTTAATTGAAGATAGATAATACAGGATTTTTTAAAGTTATTTCAGAATTCATAACTATTTTCAAAATGGATTTTACAACCCAGTTTTATATTCTTCTTGAATTTCTAAAATATGAATTTCAATTTCATGAAATATCCATTGGATTGTATTGCAATAACGTATTACAGCAATAAATGTAATAACATTACTTACATTTTTTTTTCCTATAATGCTTATCTCTTAAATTATTTTTATTAAACTATTTTTAATTAAAATTCATGATACATGTAAATATTTGTTAAGATCATACCAAATCGTTAAATTGAACACTTAATTAATGTCTATTCAAAGTTATTTTCATGACAATGAAATTGACCTATTTTCATACTTAAAATTGTTACATAATTACTTTTATGTAATAGAAGTGTACAAGTTTTTTTTTTCTTAAGAAAAAATTTGTATATTATTAAACTACTTTATCGTTAACATTGCAGATAATTAAATCGATAAAAATAATAAAAGTAAAGATTATTCAGAAATACAAGGTAAAGTTATTCGTTAAAAAGAAGGCAATTCTGTAATCTGTGAAACCGAAAGAAATTCCCTACTGAACTAATGACATGAATTTGCGACTGAATATCAAGTATACATTTGTTGCGTAGAATGAATAATATACATATATATGTTAATTGGAGTAGGACATTTCTTCGGTTCACTTTATCTTGAATGTATTTGTTATTCTGATCATTTGCACCAATTCATTGCAAGGAAATTATGATGTTCTTTAGAAATAACACATGATATTATATTTATTACAATTACTTTAAAAATGCTACATTCATTTGAAATTGTAAATAATATATATTTTATTGCAATCTTTATTTTAAATTAATGTTATTGATAATAATTGTTATTGTTAATGGTATTTAATTAATTATTATTGATTTATGTTAACCGAAATTGATAGAACGTTGAATCGATGAAATATATCCAAGAAGTTGCCGCAGTAACAACCCTATCTATATAAGACACAGAAGAAAGCAGAAACTTACGGAACTTGAAGATATATATTACAATTACGGTTAGTTTCAAACAAACTTATATAACGTTAATTTTCATCTAAAATATTTCTTGCCTTAAATAAAAAGTATTAAATGAAACTACTTATCAAAGTTCAAATTTTCAATCTCAAGCGAAATAATATATCTGCAAATATAATAAATAAATATAAAAAAATATTTATGAATTTTTTATGTATATTAACATCAGTTATGTTTTCACTTTTTGCTATACTACTTATCCATATAATGTTTGTATCGAATTGGGGAAAAATCTATAATTATATATTCCCATCGTTATAAAATAATTATTATTGTGATCGATTAATTTAAATGAGCAAAGATTGTCAATGTATGATTCTCGATCACCACATACCATCAGGAATATTCAAAATCACCGAATTCACAAAACAAAAGTTCATTGAAAACGGTTCGAAATATCAGAAGTGCTTCATCTGTCTGTACTTGTCTAAGAAATGCGCACAAAGCAGACGGCCTTACTTGAAAAGTCTTATTCATAGTCATCTTCCTTTCGCGTTTTCATGTCGATCAATGCTTTCAGTTCGATTTTGGTCCACTTATTAGCTATAAATCTATATAAGAGAGGCATTACGACACATTTTTTTTATCAAAGTGAACTTTTAGGACATCGCTCTTTGTTCAAAAGAAGTCCAGATTAAAACTGTTGCACTGGATTCAATGATATTTTAAAAAATATCTTTCTTTCTTTGTTAAAAATATTCACCATAAACCTTCCAAGATCGACAACTTTTTTCGACAAACAAACAAAATATTACAAAATGGTATTCAGAATGTCAAAATATGCTTTGCCAAATTGCAAAATAAATTACTAGCCTCATAAAAATAATTGTAAAACAAAATGAAAAGCAAGCCATTAGTTATACAATTTTCAAATTAAAAAAAATCATATATAAAAATACTTTAAAATAATGTTGAATATTAAAAGAAAAATTTATATCATCCGATAAAGCTTGGTAGCTTTTATTAAGTTGACTTTGAGTGACAGAAAAAATGAGATGAGATGTAATTGTATGCTTACAATTTTGCCAAATGATATTGTCCAGAATTTCTCATTTCTGAATTCCATAACCCCGTCGAGAAATAATGCTTCACGGAGGCATTTGTCAAGTCGCTCGCTCATGCAGTGTGTGAAATTCTGTAAGCAAAGTTATTACTTTAATTAAACTTTGTACACATGATTCCACTGCAAAGTAGTATTAAGCGTTAAAGGGACACCAGAGTGAAAAATTAAATATGCGTTCGAATTATCTCACTAAGATGATCTTTACAACTTAAACATAAGTTAATCAACTTCTACGAATTATGTTTACTAGTATCTCAGAATAACCCCTTAAAGTTAATGAAACATTATAACAACAATTATTAAAGCGCTATTACAATGAATGATTTTTTTTCAATTATTTATATAATTCCATTTTTCATCATTATTCGATTGAGATATAAAATACATTCATACATAAACGTGCAAAATTTTAATGTCCACATAAAGTAAGTAACTGAACGTATATGGATTGTAAAAAAAAAGATGGCTTTTTGAATTGGAAAATAAAATTTGACAGTATTAATGAGAAGGAAACGTTGTTTTACGAAGTGGATGCTAAATTATAAAAATTGACGGAAATAAAAAACAGTATTTACGTGAAATACAATTCTGCTCGTAAAAAAGGCCAGTGGAAGCATTAATGCTGCAGTCAGACCGACTAAACAAAACGCTACTATGGTATCGATGATGTGCGAGTCCCTTTAAAAATGCGATAACACTAAGTCAATCGATAAAAAGATTTATTGTTTCTTATTTTCACAAGTCATTCTGATTATTAATTATAAAATTAAACAAATGTATAATGTAAGTAAATAATAAAGTAATGTTTAATGTAAATAGATAAATGTATGTTTATGTATTTATTTGAACTGAAAATTAAATTTATAAATACTAAATGAATTGCTTAATTATAATTTGTACTTACCAAAAATATTGTATGAAATATGAGATGCATATGATAGCAGAATTAATTACATTATAACCAAAAATGGGATTAATTTCTCTAAAAATTGTATAAGGCAATAATACACTAATAGCATTATCCAATTCTACTTCGGGATATGTTATAACTGTTATAAAATAAGTCGAAACCCCAATGAAAACGTAAAATAAATCTCTGAAAACAAAGATATTAATTTATTAATGATTTATTTTTAATAGTTTTATAAGTAGTTTAATGCAAATCCTTGAACCATTATTATTAATATTTATATTAATATCGCATAAAATATATTCAAATTCCTTTTTTTCAAATGTACCGAAGCATTGTAATCAAACTATTGTAAAAAAAAAAACAAAAAATTTATAAGAAACTGTTTTCAATATAAAAATTAAAATACATACATGTGAAAATGAGACTGTGCCTTTGTCCTTAAAACACCAATAACTGTTATAACTGAGCCCAGCAACAAAGTCGTGCCAGATGATAATAAAATACACAGTACCTCGTATCTTTCGAATCCCAGAACGTTAATTGAAGGTTGCAAAAACATTTTCTTGGCTATCGAATTTTCATGATCAAGTGAACAAAATTGACTATCCATGCCATATTCCACGCTGTCTGTTTGCAATTTTTCACAAGTCGCTGCGTCAGATTGAATGAAATTAGTTTGTTCCACCCAAATTGTTATTAAGCAAACTAATAGCGAACATAAATTGAAAAATAAAGTATTGGTGTAGGCTGCCAGTGCTAAAAATCAGAAAAAGTTTTCAAAAAGAAACTAAACTTAATCTGTTAAATGAAATGAATTGAAAAATTAATTGTTCTTATACTGAGAAGAATTTATTCCTAGTTGCTATTATATTTTATAATAACTCAGGGATATATACATGTATTATAACATATCTTACAATATGATGCAATATTTTAAAAATATTAGAAAAAAATTTCGTTATCAAACAACAAAACTTTATTTAGAATTATATATAATATATAGTAGCAACTACTAACGAAACTTCTCTCAGTGATTGCTATATTATGTTTCATTTTTTAACATAATTCTCGAGGTCGTTCAAAGATGTCTATTCTTATATAAATCCAAGTTTGTTCCTGAAAACGATTAATTAAAACTGTTACCCGTTAATCTCATTTTCAATTTCACCTTTTGCTTGCCTAATACAAATCGAGGTATATACATTTGCGGTCTAATTACGAGTTTAGTTCACGAATATTGCGCGGGACAAAAGGATTGAATGCAATGGATTCGAATTAATTACACAGAAGTTGTACAAGCGCTATAAAATTGTCTCTTAATTTTACTTTAACTTTTTATAGCATGTTCAATCTGAACTCGCTAACATTTCCTTAATCAATTTGTCGTAGACAAATATGCAACTTCTGTTTCAGTTAATTATTACCATTATAAACTTGAAGCGATCATTACCAGTTACAATTCTTGGGCAGTACAATTAATTACCCTATTTAACACAACAGTAAAACACTTTTAATGACCGATTGCACTCTTAAAAATATACTACACGACGCATTTTGTATTCCACAAAAGTCCATTTAATGTATAAATAAATACTTTTGTAAGGAATGGAATAAGTCAAGTAATATATTTTTAGATTATATTGTAAATTATTAATTCTAAATTAAACGTTTTGTTTAATACCATTTTTGACGAATTAAATATATGATAATAATGTTAATTTTAGCGAATTATACGTATAAGCAAATCCTTTGGTAATTTTCGTCAAAATACAAACGAAACGTTGGATTGCCAGAAAACTGACCTAAACTGTGGGTCGAGTTAATCCAAGTACAAAAATAATAAATGACAACGGCATTGTATCCGAAGAGAAAGACCAGCCATATGGTTCCGTCCTTTGGTAGCGCACCAACAATTTTCGATTTAATCGTGGATATCGCCTTTTCAGTCTTGACATCTACAAAGTAAATCGTTAAAGTATAAATATTCATACGCCTTGGCTCAAAGTAGCGCTATCGCACCACATTAATTTTATACCTCCATATTCGAATCTCTGGGTATAAATTCGCGCTCGTGCATAGATAAAGTATATGAAATTACGTAATGAAAAGCAACAGTATTAATTCGCACGCCGCTGACCCTTGACCTGCACGTAAGCATCAATGCGTTACTCTTATCAACCACCCGTACATAATTTCAAGTTATCGCTCCTGGCATTAGCGTTAAAGCTTACATTAACGTTATTCGGTCACATTTGCTTGACGCGTCATGATGAAAAAAGTATTCGCGTGAAACAAGTCAAGGTTGACTCGAATTATGAATGCAAAAAATGAATCATCGAGTGGAAAAAATGTCTGCCAATAGTAACTAACCTGGTACCACCTGAACTAGAATTTCTGATAGCTCTGAACAAAAAATTTCAAGATCTGGTTATTTAGATTACATTTATTAGCATGATTACTAAAAACTTATTGTGTTGGCTTTGCCAAGTTACTATAGTTCAGGTTAATTAGTACTATCCATAGGGCTGAGATAACAAGGATTTCTTTTTTTGGTTTATTCTAAATAGATATTCTGGTTATCACAACTAAACATTTGGTTCTAACTAGTATTTCTGATAAATTTGATAAATTTCAAATACTAGTACCAATTTATAAAGATTATTGGTGAAGTTGTGATAAAGTTTACTTTTTAGAAATAATACTTATTTATTCTGTAATTTTGTCAAAATTTTGTAGTAAAAGTAGCAATAAAGGAAAAATAAAAAGAATTATTAAGATCTTGTTAAACATGGGCATATGTTTACAAGATTTTCAAAAAATAAAGTTTATTACAACTTCACCAACAATCTTTGAGAACCAGTATCTTTCTCACTGTGTACTGATACTTATGAATCCCTGACATAATAACCCTTAACTATACATAATAATCTTTTTCAGTGTATTTATAATTTATTTATTACATGGGAAAAACAAACACATAATATAACCAGACCATATTGACCATATATTGATATAATATTGATTCAATATGGTGATTATGTAAAACATAAACTGTGGAATAACGTATTTACATCGTGTTAATCTTACAAATTACATATGTCTATTACAACACTATGTTGAACTAATGCTGTTTTTCGATAAGTCTTATGGCTTCTTTTTCCCTATGTATATCTGAAATAAATGATTTTCCACAGCACAATCATATTATCATGACTTTTGCGCATATAGGTTTGTTTTGCAAAAAGATTATGTTGTCAAAATGTTTTTATGCCAAGGGTAATTGTCGCAGATGATACATACCATCATTAATCGCAATTACGCTTTCAGATTTCATCGATTTAAGGCATCCCTCTAACATATTCAATGGTCAAATGTATCATCTTCAATTAATCGAACGCTCGTCAACGAATTGAAACGAGATTCGAATTAACGAAGCCTTAATTGTTAATTGTAATTTTGCCCTCCGCGCTCCTTTTTCTTGTAGACAAAAAAAAGATCACAAATATTACATCGTTTAAAATCCACTTATATGCAATTGAGTTTTCTTCATACTCGAATAACAACTGATATCCAGTGACGGAAACAGCATAGTTTACTCCATATTATCGGTCATTTGTAACTTGACAATTTAACCATTTGCACAAACAATAAATGTTATCTCTTTTTCTATTTATCAATCATGCTTACGTATACTGTAAGTAAAAAATTATTATACTTTCAGGCGTCGCCAAAATGTAAGGGAAGGTATTTGCATGGTAAGCATACGCGAAGAAAAATGATCTATAATACCTTTTATGATTTATGGTAACTGTTTAACGATAAATTTTGTCATTTCTTATTGCAAACAATGTAAAAGGGACTTGAATTAAAGAGCGTCCGAAAGTGGGAGTCATCATAAATGCTCCCAAAAAAGAAATGTTAGATTCACATCTTTTGATCGTTTAGGTCATATCTGAAAATTAATTATAACATTAATTAATAAATTAAATAAAACAATTGTGATATTATAAAGTAAAAAATATAGTTGTTAAAGGATCTTATAAAAAAACGATATTTCAATTCTGTTACAAAAAGCTAAAAATTTGATATAAAAGTTAAATTAATATAAAGTATGAATAAACAAATAAAACGTAATATAGATTTTTCTTCGTTTTCAATTGTTTATTCAGTAAGAAATACAATATATATATGCGAGGTACTCGATATACAGTACATGTCGCATATAATATTAAAAATAATGCGCCAAAAGGGAATAGTTCCAAGTAAATCTCGTGAACATGATTCTATGCACCTTCAATTAACGATCAAAGTCGAATAGTTCCGAAGAAATCCGAAGCTCCAGTGCACTGACAAGTGGTTATTATTTACAGTAAACAACACTATCGTTGGAACTTTTGACATACCAATGCCAAAATGAACATATTTTAATCAAATATCACTAAATTATTTTAACGAGCGATTTTCATTCATATTAATATTTAATTATTAATCAGTATGTTTATTACTGTTTGATAAACTGTTTTGTCTTTACTAATATATTAATAAGTTTTAATGTAAATTAGAAATATTTGTTATTAATTATTTTTGACAAAATGTCTGCACATATAATGTGTTTAACTTCTGCGGGAGGAATACCTTTGTTTACAAGAAAAAAGGACGAGGGTGATCCTGTAAGGTTATGTTTTATATATTTTTAAAAGTTCATAAACATTTTAAAGATATATATAAACAATTCAAAATATATATACATTATACAAATATATAAAGGATAATATTCAGTTTTAATTCAACAATTTATCATACTAGTATAAAATTTACTTGATTCTTATTAAATTTTTTAATTAAAAGTAATTAATACATAAATAGAAATAAAGACAATAAGTTAACTGTTATTTTAATTGATTTAAATTAATTTTTTTGGCCATTACGATAACTATATAAGTTAATATAAAACATTTATAACAAAATATATCTATATGTATAAAAAATTAGATATATAATGAATAGTAACAATGAGAGAAGAAAATTGAATTTATTTAAACTAATAGACATTGATATCTGCAGATATCTTTCACAACGATGGCTTCTTTAAATGGAGTACACATGTTTCTGAAATCGCACAACGTTGAATTACTGAAAACCGAAATGCCAGACACGACAGTAGCTTGGAAAGAATTCGAGGAAAGTGTCGTACTGATAGCAATCGCGAGTGGAACTACGAAATATGTATTGGACAAATTTTTGCAAGCTGTCTTTGATACCATGGTTCTTATTGTTGGCATTGACGAGATCAAAAGCCCAAGAAATATCGAAAGACTAAAAAGAGATTTGAGAGGCTGCAATGCTATAATTGACAGACTTTTGGAATGCCTGGATATCGGAGATAAAATTTCCTCTAAAATTGATTTTATTGACATGACTGATAGCATTATGTGCACCGAAAATCATTTACTCCAAGTGAGATTATTTTTCATTCGTTTCATTTGCTTATACGTATAATAAAATTCGATAAAACATAAGTTTAGGATGACAGAATGTTTTTTTTTAATTATACTAATTCCTTTTTAAGAAATTAATAATATTTATAATAATAATAATAATAATAAAAACGTTGTTACTCAAATATTATCTTACTTGTATAAAAGTAAGGTAATAGATTTTAAGTAAATAATAATATTAATAATACTAATGTAATCCTCTCATTTCAATTGAAACTTCCTCAATAATGATACATTTTTTGAAACATGATTATTAACTGTAAATTCATTGCAGACATGTTTGGAAACATATGTCGAAACTTTGGATTCAACTTACGGGTGTGTATTAGTTCATGGTAGTGTTGCGGTGGCGACGGAGAATTGGTGGTCCCTTGATCCGATTGAAAGGAAATTATTAATACTTGCAATCACGGCAGAAAATAATTGCACCGCAAAGGAAATGCCTGTATTCCTACCAAATAAAAGTCCAAATGTAAGTGATAATCATTAACAGGTCTTCAGTTGATACTCATGTGATACTAATAATATTTAATAATATTTAGACTAACTATGGAAGTTAAAAGAAAATATTAATAATAGCATATTTAAATAAGAAATGGATAAAGAAATAATGTAAAGATTAAAATGAGAAAACTTTTATGACTGGTTTCAATACCTGATAAACTATACGTGAAAAATAAATTATAATCAAGCTGTAAACAATATTTTAGGTAGCCTTCCGACTTGTATCCATCACGTTAGTAAACTACGTCGAGGTACTGGTTTTAGTCGGCCCAAGTCCAGAATTAGGCGAAGTTGAGAAATCGGCAATGCAAAGTTGGAGAAGCAGCAGCGAAACTTTGCGCGTCGCCGAGCAAACGTATCCTCAAAATTTTCCGCCTGGTTTGTGCCTGGATCCCGGGATTTTGGGGTAATTGCAATAACGTTACCAAATTCTTACTTATATCTGTAACTTAAACAACAAAACTCTATAATGCTAGCAATAAACTTGTTTTTACCAACAGGTTTCTACTGGTGAATTTCAAGGTAGGCAAATTTGTTCTGAGCAGGAACTCGCAGTCGTCGAAGAACCGGATATCTGGGTCGCATCGACTGGACACTCTACGGACTTTTTATTACCACGCGGTGGAAACCTTTTTGCTCGCCAGCGAGTCGGAAAAGTGGCCGACCGGTGAAAAAGCGTTCGAGGGCGCGAAAGAAACTTATTGGTGCTCGGAGTATCACAAGTGTCATGCGGTGAAGGAAGGTAATCAGATTTTTTGCGGCCTGTACACGTCGACGGTTCCGACTCACACGATGCGATTGATCTCGCAAAAAATGTTCAAATCACTGCTCGCGGATAAGTCCGTTTGCTGGTGAGGCTTGTCTTCAATCCGTCCAAAAACTCTATACAAAAAGTTGAGATAAATAAGCATTGAGCGATATATTATTAATGGATACGTCCAATATTTTGCTTTGCAAAAAATAAAAATATATTCCACGTTGCAATCAGTATAAAATGTTTATAAAAATTAATAATTGTTATAATTATTGTTTTCAACCAATTTGTAAAGTTACTGTTATCAGAAAGACCACTTTTTGTCTTATTTATCATAATTTACAGGTATTTTGAAATTTTGTATATAATACTTTTTAAAGTATGTATGGACTATGAAGTGCAATTACAATATTTACATTAAAAAATTTCAATGTAACTTATCCTCATATTTGTAAACATTTTAATACAAGATATCTCTAGATATAAATAATTAAGGTAAAGTTTCGAAATTTACCAAATCGACAATTTATTATGTAGATAGTCTTATGTAAGAAAACCATTTTTATATTTGAATATTGAAAACGTAACTTACATTAAGCGTTACCTGCGATTTTCAACTTCAGTACAAAATGCTGTAATTAGTACCTATTTTCTAAAACATTATGTATTAATTAAATGACAATTAGTATACCGAATGTACTTAAATGTCAAAAATATATTTAAATATATAAAAAAGATAAGTATGATATTAATATATTTTCAAAAGTTTTCATTCTTTGTTAAATTTGCTATAATTGCTAAATACATTTATATACAGAATTAATTTTAAGAGACTGATGCATAAATTGATATTTTTAGGTATGCATATTTCGTTATCAGAAATATTTATTACTGTTACAATATAAACAATGACAATATATTAATACATATGTATATTTTAGGTAAGTTTTGTTCACTTAAAGCTATGTAAAATACAAATTTAAAATTTATATTTTATTACAATGTTTAATACTTATTAAAAAATTGATAATGATCGTTATTTTATAGGAAGAAACGAAATGAAATGTAAAAATGAATTCTATTATATATGAAATTAAATTATATCTAATTTACATATAAAAATTCTAAATGTAACATGAGTAAATATAAATTAAATAAGTGCATCAACCTTTTTTTTATTTAAATATTAATCGAATCATAATTACTGAAATCCAACAATTTATTATAAATAAAGTATATAAATCTATTTCACCATTATGAATTTGTACTTAAAAACTATCATTACACGAGAGATAAACCAAATATTTTACATTACTCATATTGCATAATATTCAGCACCGTAATATTCAATGTTACTTCAGCATAAATAACGTTCTTTCATTAGCTACAACATTAAATAATTATCTGACTTTATTAGTATAACAATAATAACTTTTATTAAATAAACATTCAACAACACATTATATAACTAAACTTATATTCTTTTAAAGTATTCAGTGAATCATCAAATCAACGAAATTAGTTTTTAATGTATTTTCTTTAATAATTTCTGTGAAAATTAATAATCAACCTTCTCATTTCATAAAGTTACATTAAAAATATATAAATCTTAAATAATTCCCATAAATAATAAATTATATTCAGCCAAATAACAAAAGTATTAAACAGATTAACATTAAAATTATTTGAAATTTGTTTACATAGCTGACACTAAATATAATTATTTAATTAAAAACAGGTTACCAGTAAGAAAGTAAATATTCTTTCTACGAACGTGAAATTTATTTTGATTATAAATATAAATTATGATCAGGAACCGGTGTACTTCACTCTTTCATCACAACTTTTCTTGATCCTTGTAGCGTGCAACTACATAACGGCCAATGCTGCTTTATCAATTAAATACGTACAAAAATTGGTGGGTCTTAAGTGTCACTAAACGAAGCAGAGGTCTCCATGAAATGCTTAATTATTGACCGACTCCTTTCAAATGTAAGTAATGCCATTTATCAACTGGAACAAATAAATATAATTAGATGTTAGTCTAAGTTGTAAATTTGAATTGCGCGACACGTACTTTTACGTCACATTAATAAAACGATCAATATGTGGATGGACATAAATTTTGAGTTCGTCTCAATTCAAACTATAATTTTAATTATTTGTGAAATAGAATATCTTGCATAATGAATGCATCAGCCATGACTATAAATTAACTTTATAAAAATGTTTCAATTAGCTCTACATAACTACTGAGAAAAATCACAAACCGATAGGATCAACTGGTGCAGGTTCTTTATACTCTGGGGCTTTTTCTAGAACCTCATTAGCTGCAGCTGCGTCAATTTTAAACGGACTGTCATCAATGGTTACATTGGTGCTGAAAAATCAATATCGAATCCATGAATTACAATTGTCCCTTATATTCAGTCAATTCAATGTATTTATTACAAAATTAAAAGATAATAATTATTTGTGACAAATTAGTTTTTAGAAAATAAATTGCATATTTTGCTTATCTTGTTTTTTGATTGAACAAATATTGCAAGATTCTGTTTAGGAAACTGACATTGATAAAATTACATACCAAGCAATACCGGTAACTAACGCTTCCCTTTTGATAAGACCTTGCCAATGTTGGTGGACATCTTCGATAACGTGCAAAGCGAAATCTCTTGACTTGGCATCGCCATTGAAAGCGAACTGATTTTCAGGTTTGCCATCGGGAATTTTATATATTTTGAACCATTCAATGGTCGCCATCAACAAACCAGGGAAATGTTTGTCGATGTCACTGACATCTGAAAATAAAATTGACTTTATTTATAAAGACCAACTACATACAATAATGTAAGAGTAAACTATCAAATTCAAAAATAAAACCATAAAGTACATAAGCTATACGGTTATTTTAGTGTACCTTAATATAACTATGTATTTTGATATAATTGTCATATTTTAGCACATATGTACACCATTTAAGAATGTTAAATTTCATTTAATAGAACTGATTTTAATATAAAATCCTAAATGTTGAAATTGATTCTTCAAAGAAAAAATTATATATTACCATTTATTTCTTCAGCCATCGGATCATTAACATCTATAACAATAATTTTCCAATCCGTTTCACCTGTAATTATTAAACAACATTAATAAGTTTTATTTTTTATCAATAACATTATATGATTGATCTTTAACAATTAGTATAATTATTAAATTATTACCTTCATCGATAAGAGCAACAGTTCCCAGAACTTTAACTGTTAGTACTTCACCTCTTTTAGCTACCTAATTGCAACAAAAATAAAATGAAATGAAAGCAACATTTATATGCAAATGTGCACTTTTATAAATTTAATGAATTGCACATGCAAATTTAATATTTAGCAATTCAGTCAGTACATTTTGCTTTTTAAGAAGAAATATATTAATTGCAAACTATTAATCCGAAAACGTATAAAAAATATTTCATGAATTAATAATCCGAAGGTAATTAATAAATAACTGGTATTATTCATACTAAAATTAATATTGTAATGAAATGAATTATAATATTATAATAAAATTAATATTATAACTGGTAATTTGGTTAGTCATTAAAAAAATTAAAATGAAATTAAAACAAATATTAAAAATAGCTATTGATTGATACTTACTCTATAACCAATTTCTAAAACATCAATAGGATCATTGTCTCCCTTGCATCCCGTTGCCTCATCTAAAACTTCAGGATTCTCCCAAGTCTGTAAATGCAACAACAAAATTTGAATCAAACGCTAAATACATTTAGGTCAGTCATAATTAAATGACAAAAACATGTTAAACTTGGAAAGAAAGCAGTTTATCAATAATTCACTAAATTAATCATCCTTAAGACATAAATGCATAATTCACTATAATATCATTTAGCATAACCTTGAACGATAAGCTGAACTACGTAATGGATAAATATAACAATCTCTTTCAATTGATAAGACGAGCTCAATGCAAGATCATGATACAAAATGTTAAATATCTAATTAGAAGGTCAAACTCATTAAGGAATTGACTTCAGAATAATTTCAAAAAGTTGAGATCTCAAAACGGTTCTAAATAGAAAATAAAGTTCTGGAATAAATTAATGAAACAATCTCTTTGATTAAAACTAAAAAATATTCTTAATTAAAATCTAGTGAAGTACCTGAGGCAATGCGCCATAATTCCAAATGTACCCATGGTGGGGGAAACAATTGGCTACAAATCGAACTTTTCCCTTTTTTACATCTTGTTTAATAGGGTTCAAAGTTTCCTTCAAATTAATTTCCATTTTAGCATTTGTCCACCGTGGGACTTCCACTACCATGTTAACTGTTTTCTTATCCTCGTCAGCATAAAGTGGAATGTCATGCAATGGTGAGATGACAACACCATCTTTTTCTGCAATTAAAATAGTAATTAGTATACAACTTCTCCGCTATTCTCTAAGTTTCTTATGAATTAATTAAAAACATGAAATTAGTTTATTGTACTGACTAATATTATGTTAACAGATTATATAATTACATGCCATGATTATATATAATTACAATAAACTGTAAGGAGAATTTTACTTAATGGTTAAAATAACACTTTTCTGCATTATTCAATATTTAAATATAGATTAATAACTAATAGTGCAAAAAACTAAGATTTATAAGTTTAAAATGCAAATATAAATAATAATAATAATAATAGTAATAGTAATAAAGTTAAATAATATTAAATAATAAATAAGTAATAAAAATAATGAACAATAACTGTAAATGTATTTAAAGCATTTACATCTAAAATATTAAAATTTATATTAGACTGTATAAAGAAAGTATACCTCTGATAACACATTCTTTTTAATGAACGAAAGAACAGGTTTATCTTCTTTTTACACCTTCTAAATCTTTCCTTAAAACTTGCTACAAAGTATTACACACGATCAAAGATGCACATTTAAAACGACTTGACATACCTTTCCAAATTGAACATTTTAATATTAATTTAAAATTTAATTCGTGAATTTTAAAAGTAAATTTCTGTTTTGAAACCGTATCTTTTTGTATATTAAAGAATTAAATAAAATAACTTTATTAAATGATGTCCATAATTCTCACTTTAATGTGATATTAATAAGATTTAATAATAGATAACTGTGTAATTCTTAATCTTATTAATATTAGTTATAAGATTATATCAAACGAATATTATTAAGATTGATTAATTTACTGATAAGCGTTTTAATTATATATTACTATCAAATAAACAATACAAAGTTTATTTTATATTCGCTTTAATAGATGAATTAATTGTTAGGTTAAAAAAATCAAATTTATTTCACATTAAGGAAACAGTTTTTCTTCCGCCTTAAATAAAAAATATAAACATAAGTTCACTATTTTGAAACAATGTTATTTACATTCTAAAGTTTTGTTGTGTTTACGTCGCCTCCTATTAAGTGACCTTCAAAACAATTGAGTAATGACCTTGAAATACTATATTGCTTATATCAATTAAATAATAATCAAATTGTTAATTAAGATCGGTATAAATATATTTTTAAAAAATGAGAATGTAAAAACTATTATTAAGTAAACGTTAAGATTTGCATTATTGCGTAATGCTTCTGAAATTAATATGTCACAGGGTAATTAACGCAAAAGCAAAGGTGAAACGTAACGTATGAACAAAATTTGAATTGTTATCGAACTCGAGCCGAGAATGAAGGGGAGAAAAAAAAAGTTGCCCGCGTTCCGATCAATTGAATAAAAATATTGAAAAATGTTTGAGAGAATGTAATTGACGAATACGCAAATAGGAATGATAAAATCAATGGCGCGTCATTTTCCTCGGCAATAATTGACGCGAATGACCTTTTTGTCATCAAATTAAAGTAGCTACGAAAAAGTGTAGCGGATGAATAAGTTATGTGTGGGTGAAGGTTAGGCAACAATGAATTGGCTTACTGAAATAAATGCGGTAATCCGTGGTATTGAGGGATCCGCGCTCAGCCGTCGTGTACGTTGACATGTTGCTGGTAAAAAACCTCGAAAAAGAACGACCCGGATGTCTTGATACGTGACGTACCGTGAACAGCCGCGAACAAACCTGAGTATTTAAACGGTAACAACGTAACACGTGCAACGTTGCCGCGGACATTGTGCGTTCACGACATCTTACCCGCTCATTTTGTATCGTCCGCGATTACTCAATCGGTAATTTTGTAATCAGGATTTTTTCACTTAAAAACTCATTTCCTCCGTTATTGTTAGCTTCAAGTACCATCGTCATTCATTATTTATCGCCATATTGTTCAAACATTTTTCATATTGATGTTATTTCACTTTTCTTTTAATTTACTCGACATTTTTTTTTTTTCATTGAAATAACCGTTATTTTTTGTTTGTTTGCTTTTATTTGGCGGGAGAACAGCTACATTGCAAGTTTTATACAAGCCAAATAATAACCGTTATAGAAAAGAATGGTGAAAAATGTTGATAAACACTGAAAAAGTGCTAAAATTTGGAATTTTTAACATTCCCCACAAAGGAATGTTAGATTTTACTCAATATAATGTTTTTTTTTTCTTTTCTAAGAGAAAAAACTTAATCAAGCACGAATTATACATAAATAAATTATTTAACATTGAAAATAAATTATCTGTATTTCTATATTTATTTATTTTTTAAAAAAGTCGCCAAAAATTCCCGAGTATTGGATACAAAAATATCTTCTTTATTTTAATATTTGCCTATTCATTTTTAAGAATATTCTGTCAATTATATATTAACAATATCGAGTACATTATCTAGGCTCAAAATTAATGAACATAACATGAGTATTCTAAATTCAAAATCTTAACATCAGAGACTAAATCATTAATATTCTTTGACACAAAACCCAGCGAATGATATAAATGAACGAACTAAATCTAACAAAATTAATCTATTTAAAATGCTATGCTTTGTATATTTAGAGAAAGGAATCCATTCAACATATTGAACTGCAGCTCTCAGTTACATCAACTTTGAATTCAAAACATTTTTATTTTAAATAATAAATTTATTGAAAATTTCTTAAAAATTATAGCTATTTTGTTAAGCCTAACCTAAAAATCACGTAAAAGTATTAACATAATGTTAGATATATCTATACCTATGAAATATTAAATAATATAATTATCAAAATTATAAAGTAAGTTTAATTATACTTACCTTAAAAGTTTATTAAGTCTTCGGAATTCTTAAAATTATAAGTAAAATAAATTACTTAATATTCATTACAGTACTATCTTCTACTTCTTTTAATACATAAATGTATTAATAGTCATACATTATTAACATAATTATTATTGTATTGAATACAAAAATGCCAAAAATAAATGTTGAAAAAACACAATTTTTATTTTCCAATTTTTTGATACTTCATGTACAAGTTTATACATAAAATTTTGTGATTATATATAAAATTATGAGAAAATGGCAAGCAGCAATTTGATTAAATAAAAAAATTCAGTGCACTCCATGCTTATTCATAAAAGCAAGTTTTAATAATTGATCTTAATGCATTTAAATCTAAACTTATACGACCATGTGTTTAAAAACCTGTTTAACTTTAATAACATATTGTCTGTTGTACGTTTATACAATAAAACGGCCAATTATATCTTAAATTATTTTAGTATAATATTAATAAAAGAAGAACAGTTACCCTAATATAAAGAACAGTAAAAACTTACAATATTGATTTCAAATTTCAACTTTTACAGTAAATGTTGTTTTCTTAGTTGCGAAAAAAATTATATAAACTAAAATTCTACATACTATTACTTTTCTTTTGAATGAAAATGTGCAGTCGTCCGTTAATCGATCAACAGATTCAAAACAGATTCAAAACGGATTCAAGATGAGAGTCAAGATCCGAAAAATAAAACTAATCAATTCTTGATTAATGTTAATATTTTATTCGGCTAATTTGTTTTCGAATGAATACAAAAATGAATAGCAACATTAATAAATAATCTTGCTCATAGCGACGTTCGCGATTTCCGAAATTATTCAAATTCAACATTTCATTTACGCAAGACTGTATGCTCTTACACTTACGTGTGTGCGTAAATTCAGAGACCCTTCGAGACCGCATCAACTAAGTACTTTTAATTATCGATTCAAAAACAAAAAAGCGACATTGGTTCGACATAAAGAAAAAAACTTTTACGAAAAAAAACTTTAAAACCCACACGTCGATTCGATTGTTCCTGAACCATTGCAGAGTTCCTAGTCTCCAAATTGATTGTCCGCAAACCATTCCTTTGCCACACCCACACACCTACTTACAAGAGCTTACATACACTTCATAATCGAAATACTAAATTAAAACAATGTCGAATGGTGGATAATTTCGAGGATCTGAATAATTTCGAGCCGGAAACATAAGCGCCTGGGATCATTTAGTTGTCGTCGACCTCAGCATCTTGCTCCTCGTCAAATTCGGCATCCTCGTCGGCTGTAGCCTCCTGGTACTGTTGATATTCAGAGACCAGATCGTTCATGTTAGACTCGGCCTCTGTGAACTCCATCTCGTCCATACCCTCTCCCGTGTACCAATGCAAGAAAGCTTTTCTCCTGAACATAGCCGTGAATTGTTCTGAAATTCTCTTGAACAACTCCTGGATGGCGGTGGAGTTGCCAATGAAAGTAGCGGACATCTTCAAACCACGTGGTGGGATGTCGCAAACGGCGGTCTTCACGTTGTTGGGGATCCATTCAACGAAGTATGAACTGTTCTTGTTTTGGATATTAAGCATTTGTTCGTCCACCTCTTTCATGGACATGCGGCCACGGAAGATGGCAGCGACGGTCAGGTAACGACCGTGTCTGGGGTCGCACGCGGCCATCATGTTCTTCGCGTCGAACATCTGTTGAGTGAGTTCTGGTACAGAAAGAGCGCGGTATTGCTGGCTGCCGCGGGATGTAAGTGGAGCAAAGCCAGGCATGAAGAAGTGCAAGCGCGGGAAGGGCACCATGTTCACGGCCAATTTCCTGAGATCAGCGTTGAGCTGGCCTGGGAAACGCAGGCAAGTAGTCACGCCGGACATCGTGAGCGAGACCAAGTGATTAAGATCGCCGTACGTTGGTGTGGACAACTTCAGTGTGCGGAAGCAGATGTCGTAAAGAGCCTCGTTGTCGATGCAGTAAGTTTCGTCGGTGTTTTCTACCAGCTGGTGAACGGACAATGTAGCGTTGTAGGGCTCGACGACGGTGTCCGATACCTTAGGCGATGGCACGACAGAATAGGTGTTCATGATCCTGTCGGGATATTCCTCGCGAATTTTAGAAATGAGCAGAGTGCCCATACCGGAACCGGTGCCGCCACCAAGTGAGTGAGTTAGCTGGAAACCTTGCAGGCAATCACAGCTCTCGGCCTCTTTACGGACTACATCGAGTACAGAGTCGACGAGTTCGGCGCCCTCGGTGTAGTGACCCTTGGCCCAGTTGTTGCCAGCACCACTTTGGCCGAATACGAAGTTATCGGGCCGAAAAATTTGACCGAATGGGCCAGAACGCACAGAGTCCATTGTACCGGGTTCTAAATCGACGAGGATGGCGCGTGGTACGTACTTGCCGCCCGAGGCCTCATTGTAGTAAACATTGATTCGTTCCAGCTGCAAGTCCGAATCGCCATGGTAAGCACCAGTTGGGTCAATGCCATGCTCATCGCTGATGATTTCCCAAAACTGAAAACAGAAGGAATCATTGTAGAATTTTTGCATTTTGGCAATTTTATTTTTATCACTTGTTGCAGTTCTTATACACTGAATTATATTTACACGCGTCATTTATTTATTTAACAGTGAAATTATTGTTTAATATTTCTTTCACGCATTTCATGTATTTTTGTATATTTGTCCCGGCATAATGACATTAATGTTGGTATAATTTCTTCATTATTATTTGTTTACTATTATTACTAATGTAATAATAGTGACACTTTATTTGTCTCATTATTTCAATCAAAATTAATTAACCTTGTTTAGTTAAACAAATTTTAAGACCTATAATTAAAATAGAGATCATTTCTTTAATTTGCAAGATTAAACTTTTATTTCATTATTACAAATCTACTAAATTAAACAATATGGAATAAAATATAACATTGCATTCATTTATAATAATTAATAAAAATGACAACTTCTCAACTTTACACAGTTGATCAAAACTAAAACGTCAAGCAAGTTATAACAAGACCTTTTAGTCATGAAAACTTTAACATTAACAAGTACTTGAAATCGATAAATTTGCTAAAGTTCCCCCTCAGGGAGCAATAAAAATTGACAAACAAAGTTCTCATTTAACCATTTCAATAAAACAAAACGTATGCTATTTTCGAACCATCAAGTACAACGAGCGAGAAGCACGCGAGAGCACTTGAATTCCATCTAAAATACATCGAGCACTCGACGACGCGTTTAAAATGGAACTTGTGAGTTTACTATGTGAAAGAAATGTGAGGAATAATAGGGACAGGAGAAGTTTCTAGTAAATTTGTTTATGAGACCCATGAAAAGCTGACGTTTAAAGCTTATGCAAATTGTGTCTTACGAACGTGAGTCACGCGTTAATATTTCTCTCTGACGGGCAAATATTCAAACATTTCTCTCAAATAATGCGTAAGACTTTGTTTTTTTCATGAATGAAAATGTTTGCTGTGAATGAATGAATCATATTTTAACTTTAAGAGAAAATGATCAGGGAAATATTCTTGCACCATTTCCATATTTCAGTACATGCGCTTAACCATTTACTTATTTATTTAATAAATAGAAAATTATATTATATAATTATTCTTTTCATTATTCTTTTTATCATTTTAATGTTATTATTGATTAAAATCAATGCAGATCATAATTGTGAAACATTTAAATACCAAAGTTCATCAACCTCTCATCTTCTTAATTAATCGAAAGGTATTGAAAAATTGTGCATTAATCACGCGAAGGGTGCTTTAAAAGCGTGTTCAGAGTTGGTCAACGTATCGCTTGACTGCCAGTCCGGACCAATTAAACGCGATACTCGTTCTTAAGGGGTCATGCCTACCTGCAGACCTATAAAAATGGGGTAACTTTAGGATTTTTTTTCTTGAGAAGTACAGCAATTTTTATGAAAACGTTTTTGGGCTTTTATTGTTCATACATTCGAGAGTAAAAAATAATTTTTTCATGCATTTATAATTGCATTTAATGTTTGTTCGCATCCGGTTTTTTGAGGTCCTTTTTTTCGACATTGGTTGCGGTGACCACACTGCCCCCTACAACTTTCACCTAAAACATAAATTGGATATTGAACCTTGATTGTTAGGCTTAGATCTTGGGGGCAATCGTTCATTTTTGAAAAATAATCATAAAAACCAAAATGGCAACTGTTTGAAAAAAAAGTTCATTTTTTGACCATTAAAATATGACTTTAACCGCTCGAAAAAAATAGTTATTTTAATCGTAGAATAAAATCGAACGATTGTCCCTTAGAGAATTTATTTCTGAACATTTTCGAGAAAAAAGCAAGTCAATTGGTTCATCGGTTCGCCAATTATCGTGGTCACCGCATTTCAAAAAGTGGTTTCGAGATAATCGCGTTTAAAGTGCTCCCGCTACAACGCAACTAGCCGCGCGCGCTTGCCCTTCACAGGCTGTACCTCCGTCAATTTTCATCGGATCGTTTTTAAATTTTAATCACAAAATCTTAAAAGTACGTAGATTAAAACTATGTAAAAATTAAAAAATGCATTTTTTGAAAGTTTGCAGGTAGGCATGACCCCTTAACTATTAAATCATTGCGAGAAGACGCTCCACTGACTAGACAATTCATTTAAAACTTTCAATGGGTTTTTACATAGGTTTCTTTTTTCATTTCCTTTTTTTTATTTTCTAAACTACAGACTGTATAATCGTCTCGATCCAGTGAGTTATTTAAAGTTTCAGATAATAATATTGTTGTTAGTTTTAAAAGAAGCAGCTATTCATATAAAATTCCTTGAATGAACTTTCTGATTTGAAATGCTAACTGTAAACTTTTATTTTATATCTACAACGAAACAACTATAATTTCATTCTTTTATGGTTTACTTTTGAATAAAAAAAAAACCTATGGTTGATATTACAACTTTAATATTAAGTAAACATGTTCATTAAACCTGATTTAAAATTCATATACTTATGTATTAATAAAGTCTTACTAATTAAATGCTTAGTATTATATAATTTAATTTTTTATTTGTAAATTAAATGGATATTTCCACAATTATAGTAAATTTTCAGGGCTTTATAAATCCTTTCTTTACTTTCTAATGTAAATTTTGATTAGCAAGTTGTGGGAATTTAAGCCTTTTAAATTCTATTATTAAAATACTGTAAAAGAGCAAAAATCGATATAAATCCCACGGCATAAATAACGAATAGAGCGCGGTAAAAGTTTACGTGGTTGGCGCGCACGTATATGGGAACTGCGAGGTGTATTAACTGATGTCCATATAAGTGCATCTGGTGGGAAGAAGGCTCCTTCGCCCAACCCTGGATATCTCCCACCAATTTCCAGCGACAACGCAAGTTACATACAACATTACTTTGCAACATGACTCACCAATGTCATTGTTATTTATAAACCTGATGTGCGCCGGCACAACAAATATTGTCCAACTTTTGTTATCGCAAAAGCGTGAATTATAACCCAGGCTTTCATCTTTTCGACAGTCGCAGGCGAACGAGCCGGCAAGAAAGGTTTCGAGTGAAAGGTTCTTTATACCGTTACAGAGAAGCGGGTTTTATGCTAAAGAGGTTAATGCAGATATATGTTCCCGATCGAAAAACACTTAATTATGCTTTTCATTATTCAAATACGTATAAAATTTATAAGATCGTATCAAGTTTCTTCTATTAATTTAATTTATTTCATTGCCACAAACTGTTACACGCGAAATAAATAGTGAATAAAATTGGCAATCAGTTAATTGACTAGTTCATTAAACATTTAAAAATAAATAAAACTCTTATTAATATAAGTCGTGGTATTAATAAGAATTTTTATCACACAACTTTCTAATGCACATAATTTAAATGCCAGTTTGATTAATTAAATTTTCATTCGAAAAACATCTCGACTTAACGTTGATAGTTGTTTAAAAAACTGTTCCTTTTATCGTTTTGTCCAACTTAATTGCATTTATTTAAAACTTGGCCAATTAATGCAAATTGACAGTTAAATATAGGAAGTAAATTGCCATTAATTAATTGTTCCTAAAGTCTGTTTAATATTATAAATTGATTTTGACCTAATTATAATATCTACGATAAGAATACCATGTGCAACTAAACAAGTTATTTGGTTAGTTTAATCAGCCTAAGCCACTATTCTTGGTAAACCATTCTTAATCTACAGTTGCCTCAATCTAAAGATTCTTTCTATTCTTCACGCTGATCTTTGTAACGGAAAATTGGCCTCCGTGAAATGCTCACGTATTACAATCATCATGGGGAAAAAAAAGCTAAACACAACAGCATTTCATCGATGAATTTCATCTATGATTCATCAATGCAGTTACTCGAAACTAATTTTATTTTAAATTTTTTTCCCTCAAAGCATTCTTCGGTGCCCCATCTGCCTGTCGATTTTCAGGTAAGTAATAACAAGAAAACTAATCCTTTGTATTTCACTCCATAAAAACAAATAACTTTATTTTAGTTTCAGCTTAATGGCAGATGTTCCACATTTTTCAAATTTTCCACTAACTTTTGAACTGAACTAATGAATGTTACTCGAAAACTTTCCATTTTTGTGTGAAAAAGAATTATCTTTGGTTCATTTGTATAGGATTGTACTATTTTTGTGCTGTTGAAAATGAAAAGAAAACAACTGATAAATAAATTTCAAGTAAAATTTTTAAAACTTTTCATTATATTTAATGTATATCTTTTTGATTTTTTTTTTAATGAAGCATATCTTTTGCAGTATTATGTGACTGAAATGAAACATTGTCTACTGAAAATGGTCTGGTATATCAGATTGCCTTTAATGGTCCTGAAATCTGTAAAACCAGACATCCTTGATATCGAAGTCACATCCCTGCATGGCGCGTTGCATTGCGCAATATTCGAACTCTATAACAATCCCCCACCCCTCTCTCTTTCTCCTCTCCTTTGTTCCTTTTCCTCTAACTAATCGAATAGCGTTATTTGTGGGATAAATGAAAAGTCGGGCGTTGACTCATCAAAGTATCCTTGAAAAGCATGAGAGCGTGAAGATGTTAGGGATATTACTTAATACATGATAAATATGTCAGGTCAGTGGAAAGTCTTTGGATCGAGGAAATGACGTTTCCTAAAAGTTTTTAACTATAACACTAATTTAATTCAAAGATAAAAGGTGTAAAGAAATGGTGAGAAAACATTTTCTACCATTGAAAAAACACGACTGTAACTGATATTTAATTTACTTTCCTAAAAAGAAAGATTAAATTTTGTTAAGTAAACTTTAATATAACAAAATATATTAATTTATTTACTATCTATACGCTGAAATAAATTGAAGTATTTTATATCATTAAATTGATTTTACTCGGAGATACTTATTCTTATTTTTGGATTTCTAATTGGCATCATTAAAATAATAATAATATAATATAGATTATAGATATATACATATATATAATATTTAATAAGCCAAGTCACTCATATACACAAAAAGAGCAAAAACTATAAGCAAAACTTGTCACATTAATTATCCAGGAATCTGTTAAAGTTTAAGGACATGTACACACAGCCTACATATATCCGTTGGCGTAAAGCTATAATGAATGCAACCATATATGCAATTTTTGTGCTCGTTCTCTACAGACATTAGTTTATTATTTTTTTATGATAGTTTGCGTAATAAAATTAGACTACTTGTTAAATTATAACAAAATAGAACTTTCACACTTATATTTCCTGCATAAGTTGTTCAGTTTTTTAATGTACTGATAAGTAAATATAAAAATAAATAAATAAGTTTGTTTAAAAATATATTGTTCTTTAAAAAAAAAAAAGAATTAAATGCCCAAGCTATAATTAAAAAAAAATTAATAGGATATTTATAAATCACTAATTAATTTATTTATTAAAATGTTCTCAAATTTATTAATTAATTAATTAATTGACCATCTAAATCTTATTATCAAGAAATAGAATACCTATAAATTGACAATACATTTTACAATTCTTAATAATAATCGATAGCAGAATTGGTACGAGTGAAACCAAGAGAGAAGAAAAAGCAGTTAAAATTTTGGAAAACAAAGGTACAGGGACTTTCTCGGAATTTGAAATCGTAACGTATCTTTTAAAATATATATGCCTGCTTCTATGTCCGTTTGAAAAGAAGAAAACAGGACTGGGACGATGCGCGCGCAACCGCTCAATGCTGTTGCCGCATTAACCGGTATCTCGCATCAACAGACGCCACACCCAGGATTGAATTCGTTAATTCTATCGCTTTAACGGCACCAAATGCGATTCGGTCGGAAAAACGACATCGAAAACCAACCGTCTAAATTCCCCAACGAAACGTAACCAAAAAGGGATCGTACAGCCCGATGAAAAAACTACACTCGACAACAGCACCAATAGTCCGAGAATAGCACGGGGCCCTAATGGCGTCCAGAAAAGCCGTTACGACGCCTCACCGGCCGGCACTGCTCGCCACGCCGGAAATCATTATTTCCCAACTAAAGCTCGCGATGAAAATCAACAAAATTGACGAATTAACTTCAAGCTACGTTATATACATGCTTTTAATTAAATATTGGGTTATAAAACAGCGGACAAAACAAAGAAAAAACCCGTGAGAAAAACAAAAAAGAAAATATACGAAATTCTGTATACGGGAAAAAACAAAGGAAAATCAAATACAGAAAACGCGACTGATGTCTCGGACTTTGTATTTTGACGAAAGCAAAGAGGCTAGTAATGGCTTTTATGTGCGATGGAAATGGATGGAATTTCATGTACAATCATTCAATAATGTCGCTCACCTTAGCTCCAATTTGGTTACCGCACTGGCCAGCCTGGATGTGCACGATTTCCCTCATATTGTCTTGTTTTTGCGCGAATGAACCGGGAGGTAAATAAAATGTGTATGAAAAGTCTCTGAATCAAACCAGTAAACCTGCACGTCCGAAGAGTCACACAGTCAGTGCAAGCAACGGCGTCCGTTACAGATTTTCAAGCGTCGCGACGAACGGAGAGGGGGTAAACGAGAGCCGACTCTAAGCGCACTTCCGATTGGTCGATTCGCCCCACCGACGTTCGAGCGTGCACGAAAGGATGCGACGTTGCCAATTAAGCGGTTCGGAAACCGGCATCGAACGAGCCGTTTCTTTTTTAACGTCGATTCCATCAACTTTTTACGTTCTTTTGTTCCTTTTTTGTCCCTATTTATTTTGTAATTTGTTTGCATATGTAAAATTAATGAATGACTGTAATGACAAATAGGGTCTCCTTTGATTTATTGTATGTTTTCAATTAGAGTGAATATATTTGTAAGTATGCAGATCATCAAATTGTCGATTAAAAAAAGAAAGAAGGGATTTTAGAATCTAATTCAGAATTGTTAATTTTCTTTTGTTTGTTTCTATTTTAACGTTTAATTATTAATTAATGTGGGTGATATTTCTCGGAATTGCGTTACCCGAGAAAACATATAAATGAGTAACATTTTCATTTATTATTTGCTTAATCGACTAAGTTATTTGAAATTAATAAATGAAATCAACGCTTTGATGTTATTGGAACAGAGTATAATATGAAATTAAGCTGTTTAATTGATTTGTGTATAAAAAAGTAATTTATATACCGGTGTTTTGTAATTGTTACGTTTTTTCTTGTTGCTATTAAGCTTTCTTATAACATTTTAATAAATTTAATTTTATTATATTGTTAATTTTGTTCTAAATGCATTTTACATTGAAATACTTAGCTTTGGTAATTTTATGGACTTCGGCAATTTAATATAATTAGACAAATTTTATAAGATTTATTAATGATATATTATGAATTAATAAATGGACAAATTTATGGGGTACTAGTTCATTTTTGGTCGTCATATGAATGTTCAAAATTCCTTCTTACGTTATAAATTATAAAATTAAATGAATTTAGAATAAGAGGCATTTCAAGAAAGTAGTTTTGAAAAATAAATTGTTAAACCTGAAAATATTAGACCTACGCTACTCTACAACTTCAATGTTTTTTTTTTTTTGGTAAATTTTATTACAATTTTTTTTCTATTATGAGAGACTATAAGATGTTTGTCAGAAGAAGAGTTTAAAGCAATAAATAGTAAAAACCATCATTTCTAAATCAACTTCTCAAAACTTGAAGAGGCGTGAGAAATGACTAGAAAATCTAAACGAAAATTAAAAACACTATGTGGGATCTACATTTCATTGTAATTGAATTAATTTTATTGAATAGTATAATTGAGACATTAATCAGATACACTGAGAAAAAAATTGGGATAAAAATTATTATACTAAATGTAAAAGTGGGGACAAATTACAATTCTTGGCATATTTAAAATACATTTTAAAAGAGATTATCAGTATTGTACAAGTTACTATGATAGAGTATAATAAAAATGTTCATTTTTCTTATAACCTCTTTTAAACTGTATATTAACTAAGACAAGAAGAAGTCACTTGTCCCCATTTTTACATTTAGTATAATAATTTTTATCCCAACTTTTTTCTCAGTGTATTATAATATTTTATTAAAGAGATTTCCAAATCAATTCGAGCATCAAAACTTTTCTTCTTATCGAATGTAGTAAAATGATGAGTTTTATTATAATAAAATGTAAACAAATTTTCTTACTATATAGTATTTTAATTACTATTTTAATCTTATTCCATAATACAAATATGTTTATTGATAAAAATTTAAATACTTCTTATTAATAGTTTCAGATTTAAAAGTTTGTACAATGCGAATTGCTATCTTTAATATGTCATTTAAACTTGTATAATCAACTGCTTCAAGATACCAAAATTTTGCACATGTTTACATAGTGAATACTTCTTTCTGGTACAAAGATCAACTCTGATGTAATAAAATATTTTCTCTCTCACAATGGATAATGTACGTGTACATTTGTAATTGTAAAATTAATTTTTAAGATTATTCATTAACAAACTAATATATTTAACAATTCATTTTATTATTTATGTTACGATACTTATTTTATGAGGAAACGTTTTGTATTTTTTTATTATATTATGAATAGGAAAAAATGATTGTACATTTTAATAAATAAATTTTGTTTTCTTTTTATTGAATGAGTTTGAAGACCTTTAAACACGTAATAAATGCTTTTTAAATATGGATTCTATATTTTACATGTTTTATCATGAAATAATTTATGATGAATATATAGAAATATTTTAATAAGATTTTATGACATCATAATTAATAACAAAAACAAGACTTTTTCTGAAAGCAAGAATTCTAATTATGATGTGATTATCACAAATCTTAAAACAAGGATTGTGATAACACCGATTTCTTTAAACTAAATAAATAAAAGATAATAATATTGTGTTTCATTGTAATGTTCCAGACTAGTCTATCGTAGTGCGCAAACTGTTATTCATAGATTTGACCTTCAGATCAATGGTAGTTGGCCCACAGCCACGGGCTTCTTTAAGGGTAGTTTTGCATGACTCCAGAAGCACCTTTCAGGATTCCTTCAAAGTACGTAATTACTTTACCAATTTTTTGCCATTCTTATCTCAGCTTACAATAAAAGTAAGTTCTTTATCCGATTATTGTAAAATAAATCTAACAATTGCAAGAGAAAATGTTCTTATATCAATTGGAACTTGAAGGATAAGGAGTTTAAAGATTCCTAAAAAATTAGGAAATTAGAAATTAATTCCAGCCTGAAATTAATTCCACAATATACACAAAGTATATATTTAGAAATGCTAAAATTAAAATAATAATATATTCATTCTCATCCAATTTAATATTTAAACCAAGTAGGCATACGGAATATTGTAGGGTTCCCTCAAGGGCTTTTAACACATACTGAAAAAAATGAAAGCTCCGGATAAGGGCAACTTGGTGTCCACTTGAATGCAAACCAACCCAAATGCAAAAGAATTCAATTCTTATTTGTTGTTTTGCGGTTTACAAAGTGTGTTGATGTGGTGCTTTCTCTGAGGGAAACCTACGCAAAATTCACAGTCTATTTTTATTATTATTAATATTCGGTTCATTTCACGTAGTACAGTGATTTAACTGAATATTATAAGCATTGTAAATACTAAATTTAAAAGTTTTAAATATATATATATATATATTGTACACTTATATTTATATTATAATCAAAACAATATTAGTATAATAATAATTAATTATACTAATTGTGATTGGTTTATTTTTGGAGTTTTACATTTAACTTTTTCTATTATTATTTCTTATATTGAAATATTACACAGATAGTTTCCGAATTTGGAATAGAAAAAAAAATACAAATAATAATTTGCAATAATGTTACTGATAATCAGTTCTTCGATTACTTTTTTGGCTGATAATAGAACATGGTTAACTGAATTTTTAAACACAGTTATAAACCTTTTTAAAAGAAGAATTTGTCAAACTCCATACAAATTCGCAACGATGAATCATAAGTGCTAATAGTTTATTTTCTAAATTTGGTCAAAGCATAGTTACGTCAATTACGTCAGCGATTAAAATTTCCTCAAGTACAATTATTTAATGATTTAATCAACAAAATTCTTAGCCGTGATAATTCTTACTTTAATTATAGATTATAGAAAGTTATTCAAGATTTAATTATTTTCTATTTTTGATAATTGACTATTATTATTATTTTTGTTTTATATATAATAGTATTAATTAATATTTCTTAAAACAAATATTGCAATTCATGTTCACTGCACCGGAAATTATTTATAATTAATTATGAAATGGAAATGCAACGAGTAGTTATATTAATCAACAAAATGACGAAATCAAATGCACCTTTGAATGAAATTAAATTATTCAGTTATCGGTCTTCCCCGAATTATCGATTAAACAGTTCAATTAGAGAGTCTGACAACAATTATTCCTGCATTTTTCATTTCTATTGGAAAATTAGTTCGTTTCACAAAATTGATCAGTCAAAGTTTTTATTCCATAACAAGTAAACACAAGTTTCCACGATGACAATACATTTTTTATTGCTCAAAGTTGCTACTTCAATTTGCAAATTTAATCAGTTAATTAATTAATAGTTAATTAAACAAAGGGATATATTTCTCAAGTTTTTAATTTCAATTCAGTTAAATTTCAAGAGTTCCTAACATTTCTTAAATAATACTTAATGATGACATCAATTTCGATATTTTTTGTTTACAAATACTTTAATTTTTTAACATCATTGCAATTAAAATGAATATTATAAAAAAGTTATGAAAAGTAATAGAAGAAATAATTATTTTTCTCATACAAAGCTATTTACTGAAAATTACAAAAAGGCTGTTTTGTTTGTACTTGAAAAGTATTTCTGATAATTTAGAAAGTTATTTGTACACTGAGAAAAAAATTGGGATAAAAATTATTATACTAAATGTAAAAATGGAGAAAAATTACAATTCTTGTGATATTTAAAATACATTTTAAAAGAGATTATCAGTATTGTACAAGTTGTTATGGTACAGTATAATAAAAATGTTCATTTTTCTTATAACCTCTTTTAAACTGTGTATTAACTAAGACAAGAAGATGCCATTTGTCCCTCTTTTTACATTTAGTATAATAATTTTTATCCCAATTTTTTTCTCAGTGTATTTATATTCATCGGGCATCCTTTGTCTCGCTGTAACTTTTGGCCACTAAAATGCACCGGGAGAAAATTTTTGAAAAAAATTGAAATTTTACAACACTTTAAACAGTGTATTCGGAAATGTGTAACAATAAAGTGAAAATTCATAATATTTATGTTTTTTATAAATACATTTTATTCATTTTTATTACACTTCTGTAGATTTGTCGGTCGTTTCCTGAAAATACAAAAAGAAGATTACAATTTTTTCAAAAAATTTCCCTCAGTCCGGCGTCACCGAAAAGAAACACCTTGCAGCGCTTCTCAAAGTGAATAATTGAATTTATCGAAAGGAAACGGAAAAGTACAGCTGTTTCTAGTAATTTCAACCCCAACTTCTTGCCTGACGGAATATATGGCCGAAAAAAAGTCAATACGTACACGTGACTCAGCGGGGCGGTACCTACCTCTGAATTCGTGATTTTATAGTTCGCTGGTAAAATAGCGAATCACGCGAAACTTTCCCGCAAATCGATAGTCGCGTTCATTATCTTACACGGTTTGATTACTTTTGACAATTGTCACGAACATACCCGCAAATTTTATTGCCCTAGCACTTTCGTTAGTGTATATGAAAACAGTGATGATAATGTCACACTTAGCATTGTTGGAAAACAATTTAATATTATATATTAATTAATTTGTATAAAAATAAATTTCTATACAGTACAACTTACGTTGTAATCTTTTAAACTCTTATAATCACTGTTTAGAAATTTATTTCTATAAGTTAAGGGGTTTTCCAAAAACGTGACATTATTATCACTGATTTCGTATACATGTTGGAACTTTCAAACGATATTTCTCTCCATGTATACGTGTCCTTCGTCACTTTTGCTGCGCCTATTTTATTTTATTTATCATTTGTTATACTTTTACGACTGTCAATTCATTGTTTCATCCGGTTTTATATTCAGTTGGCCAAATGTTGTCTTAGTCCAGATATTAAAGTTTAAATTGAAGTTTAAACTTTACTGCATCTAATTCGTAAACATTTAGGTTTAATTGTTTTCGAGATTCCTTGGACGTTGGCTTTGTTGTGTTGTTTTTGTTTTTCTTGCGCTTGAATGAGAAAAATAGAATAATAAACCTTAAAATGGAAAGGTCTTTAAAATTTTAAAATGTTCACAGTAAAAAATAAAACAAAGATAAATTATTCGGTTTTACTGAAATATACCCTATACCGAGAAAATGTGATAGGAAAAATTACTACTATTTTCATCAAACAATCTTTTATCAATTTTATTTATGTGTATTTTCTTATAAGTATAAAAATTAATCAGCTTAGTTTATCTCTATAGTGCAGTGATCTTAATATTCTCTTTTTCTTCAAATCATAAGATAGCTTAAGCTGTCTTTTTATTAATTTTTATTAAAAATTTTTATTCAAAAAATTAATTTACACAATTGTGTAAAATAATAGGAAAACCTGTAATTAAATTGTAAACTATAATAATTTGTCCAAAGAAAATGTTGTGAATTGAGGGACACTGAGAGAAATTAAAATGAGAAATTTACTGTTTCTAATAGGAACTGAAATATATAGCAGCTATAATTTATAATTTACTGTTGGTAAACAAATTTTTGTGCTGTTTTCAAAAATTAAAATTTCACTAACAATTCTCCCATCTGAATTTTAACCTTTTGCACGTTTACCTGGATACAGTAAACAAAAACATAGATAACAGCTTATAAAATGCAATCCTTGTTTTTTCTGGACCGTCGTCATCTGTTAAAAAGAGGTGTTTCTAATTTTATTTACCTTGCACATGCTTGTACATGCACATGCCTTAACCTCAAAATTTATACTAAAAGAAAACAGTAATAAAATTGATGACATTTTAAAACAGAGGCATTTAATTGTACGTTTACAAATATTATGAAAATTATGAGTGTAATCCAGTTGTGTAAAAAATATTATATACACACATTTACAGTAAATAGTTTTTTTTAAACGGGAAATTTGTTTTGTTATATTTCACTCAGTGCAATGTTTCTTTTGGTATAGAAATTAAGTTATTGTAAAAATGGAACGTCAATGGTCATTGGCTATTCGCGACGTAACTGCGACATCTGTTTCGATCCTCGAACTCGTCATAACATAATGCTACGTGCGAATGCCGTGAGAGTATGTATATCATACCAAAGCAAGTGCTATGCTCAAAGTTGTTGATTACACTGTGCGTGAACCATCCAAAAATAAGCACTGCGTCTCACGATTCTTACTTACATGTGTCCCGACTATTAAATATTGAATGTAGTGCATTATAAATCTTTCGTTGGAATACCAATAATGAAATGTGTGACTTTTTTTTTCTTTTTAGTCACTTATAATGTCTTGTTTTATTTGAATTGTGAGGATAATGGGCAATGTAATTCGAAAATTATGCATCGCACCTCATTTGCATGTAAATTTTTAGAGCCTTATTAATATTGGAATTTGTTATCAATTGTTTTGCACCTTTTTTGTTGTTACACATATTATTGTTGTGCTTTTTTATAGTTACAATCGAAATAAAAATAGGAGGTGTTATAAAAATTACTAAAATGAAAATTCCAAACACCCTAAAAGTACATGAAATCAAAATTCCCTATCGCGATATTTGCTAAAAATTTTTTATACATAATTAAAAAATGTCTTCTTTGAAATATTAAAATAAACTTATTATTCAGAAACTACAATGTTTCTCACGTAAATATCATATAAATTTAATAGTCAGTAAAATAGATTGTTACTAACAAAAGGTTTCCGAAATATTATTTCGCATTACTCTAAAAAACTCATGAATATAAATCTCCATAATATAAAAGAATTAGAAAAGTTAAAGAGTATTTATTTAAAAAAAGACGAATATTTATTTTTGCAAGAATAAATTTTTAACTGAAAAATAAAGTCACCATTTTGAAATATAAAAAAACTTGTTATTAACGGCATGTAATATTCCATAAACTAGTATTGTTTAAAACACAAAAAGAGCCGAAGCATTAAAATAGCTATTATATTTAAATCCATTTCGCAGTAAATATCAAATAAAAAATATGTTCAAATTTTAAATGAAAGAAAGAAAAAAATGTCTATATAGCAATATCAAGAATAAAATTAATCATAACTATAATTATGGATATAATTATATGATACAAAACCATTGAATTGCTTATTTATATTTTTGCCATATTGAACTATTTCCCAAATAAATTTATCTTCAATAGTAAAATTCTTATACATGTTATATGAATAGCAACATTTAAATGTGAAAAAAATTATACCCAAAATACTATAAATAACATTCATAAAAATTGTTGAATATTATAAATTTCAAAAAATTATAATAACTAAATCATTTTTGAAGTTAAATTAAATTTATAAAATCACAAAATAACTGAAAATTAAAAATATAGTTAAATATATTTTCGTAAATAATAATATTTCGTATTAGAAATTAGTGCAAATTTAAAAAGCTATATTATACTATATTCCTGTACTTTGTAAATTCACGAAACATAATTATGGAAAGAAATAAATAATGGCACACGGTTAATATTTCTATTATCAAATA
>JABFPN010000138.1:0-67745 GCA_022817305.1 Leptoteleia sp. ZL-2020 | reverse complement strand
AGGTTAAACAAAGATCTTATATTATTATACTTTACATTTCGTTCACTTTTCATATTAAATAATTTATACGTACTACAATATCCTAGATTAAAAATCAAACCGTATTATAAAGGAAACCAATGCACTTCACATCACTTTTCATCAATTCGAGTATTAGTCATTTCGCGACTCCGGGAGATGGCGCACGGGGCATACCACTTCAAGTAGTAAATTATTAGTTTTACCACTTATGTTGTACAATTTTACCACTTATATATTTTACAACCACAGTGTTACTATTTCGGTCTCTCTGTGTACTTCTCGTATATTTATACGTTAGAGATTACTGAGAAGTGTGTAGCTATAATGAATTTTAATATCTAATTATAATATAATTCATAATATTAATATATAGTTTAAATGCTTTTGGAATATCAAAATTGAAAGTTTAATTACAAAAATTTATTCTTACAAACAAAATAGTAATTTTAAATTTCATCTACATGATAATTATTCATTTTCTGGATTCTCATTTTCCACTTCTGCAATATAACTATCTGTAAATTCTTTAACGATATCTCCGATTGGCATAACTGGTAATGGCGGATGTGGTCCGGGATGAATTTTCCTGTGACAAATGAGTCCAGGTTTCTGTGTGAAAGCTTTTCCACATATATCACAAACAAAAGGTCTTTTCCCTGTGTGAATTAACAAGTGTTGCCTTAACTGAGACCTGCGAGCAAAAGGTTTGTGACAGATGAGACAAGAATGCGGCTTGTTACCGGTGTGGACTGCCATATGACGTTTGAAAGAATCCTTTTTCGTAAAAGTTTTACCGCACTCGGCACATACAATTTTTTCTCGCTTCTCATGTTGTGATACCATGTGTTGATCCAAATTCTCTTGCGTGACCATTCGTCTTTTACAAATGGGGCATTCGAATTTCGGTTTGTAATGCGCCCATTTCTGATGCACATATAGTGAACCACTGTTTAAGCAAAGTTTCCCACAAACATCACAGTTCACGGGCTTTTCTTTGTGGTGGAAACGAATATGATTTGTCAAATCTCCTTTGACCTTAAATTTCTTGGGGCAAAATTTACACTGATGTTCGTATCGATCTGTATGTTTGCGAATAAAGTGTGACTGTAAGGAGTGCTTTGAACGACATTCGAATCCACAAGCCTCGCAAGGAAAAACTACGACATTTTGTTTCTTTGAGGTCAAAGTCTCGTGTTTCCGTTGCAAATGCGCGGCAAATAAATTCTTTTTAATTGTTTTATAATCGCATATACAGCACATGTAAGTTGCATTCTCTTTAATATAAATCTTTTTCTTATGCGTCCAAGCAACATGCTTTTTAAACTGAATAGTTGAGGAGAATGTTTCGGAGCACAATCTACACCTCAGTGTACAGTTTTTCAAGATGAGAGCTTCGGGTGACTCCTGCAACTTTTTAAAATCCTCCTCTAAAGATCCTCCTTCATCGATATCCTCAATCGTGTCTTCAACGGATTCTTTGGCTTCGCTCGACTCAATATTTTCTGTTTTAAGATTAAGAATATTTGAGTCTAATTTCTGAAACACAACTTTGGACACTCCCATCTTCTCCTGTAAAAGTTTATATTTCCTTCTATCATTGCTATGTTTTTCAGCTGCTTGACTTGAAACTATTTTCATATCTTCAAACTCTTCAATGGCTTCGGCAACTTCCTCAAAATCTTCACAGAAATTTTCCTCATTTGATGAGTAGTTAAACAAATCATTTCGGATGCTTTCCAATTTCATTTCGTGAACATCTGACATCTCTAAACCATCGTAGTCTTTCTGAAAATCATTTTCTGTTTCTTCAGGTAAAATACTGTCTAAAGGCGTTTCGTTTACAGGTACGAACACATAATAAGGCTTGCCATCAAACTCCAAGATTTGCCATTTACGCATAGTAATAGATTCTTCATCAAAGATGAAAATTCCACTGTCTTTTTCATCTGAGGATCTGAAACAATACCAAGTAAATCTTTATAGTATTTTAGCTTTAACATTTTCATAATAATCATTTGCATTATTTCTTATCAGTCATATTAATTGTATGATATAATTATGTTGAATTATAATAAAATTAATGACATTTTAATGACACAATATGATATGTATTAGAATAATAAAAAGAATCGCTTTACTTATCAATATACTTATATTACTTCTAACATGTACATTTTCGTTGTAAATATAAATGGTATGTGGTTAAATAAACTGAGATAAATACACCGATTAACATAATTTATTTTTCAAATAATCTAAAAATAATTAAATACAAAGACATTTTTTCCGATACTTAATATTTCTATGACTTATTACCTTTTTCGTCCGACACTCAGCATTCCATCTTGTTTTAGACACTTGAATAAAAAATTTTGGACGAAAAAAGTTATAAGTCAATTAAATACAAAATTATAATTTAAAATTATTCCTAATTATTTGAGAGAAATTAAATTATATTAATTCAGTATTTTTACAACACGCCATTAGCAATTGCATATAATTAAACCTGAAATCGTTATCACTGCATATTTTTATTTTTCAAAATTCCACCTTTAATAAATAACACCATAACTTATTTTATATAAAACATTACAAACATCATCATTTAAAATGCATATAGAACGATATTTAAATGACCGCACTATAAATACTGAGGAAATGTTGGTAAAGTTAATAAAAAACATGTATTATTTGTGTTAAATAATGTATTATTTGGTAGTCTTTCTTTTCTTTTTCTTTTTAAGATTCATTTTTTCCTTATTCTTCTTTCTTTTAATGTTATTGGAATTTCCTGATGTCTCCTTTTTTGCTGCGTTCTCGACAACGTTGTCATCGTCTTGTTTGTACAAGTCTTTAACAATATGACTAATGGGGACCTTAGGTAATGGTGCAAGTGGTCCCGTATGTTTCCTTCTATGACCACTCAAACCAGCTTTCTGAGCGAATACCTTTCCGCAGACATCGCACGAATAAAGCATTTGGCCAGTGTGCAGAAGGAGATGCTGACCAACGCTGTTAAGGGTTCGAAAGCTTCGATCGCATATTTTACAAATATAAGGCTTATTGTCTGAATGCACCAGCATATGTTTCCTAATATCCTTCTTCTCTTTGAATTGTTTCCCACAAATGTCGCATATCAACAGTGCCCTATTTTTATGCCTTAGCAAATGAGCATCGTAATTTTTCTTTATACAGAAATGTTTCCTACATCGTTGGCAACTGTATTGTGACGGATAATGTAACTTCCTCTGATGATCATGTAACCGATAAATGTTAGAATACATTTTGCCGCAAACTTCACACATTAATGGAACCTTATGCTTTTTTGCTATATGCTTTGTCAGTTCAACGCGCGTCTTATATTTTTTTTGGCATTTATCGCACTCATAATCAATTTCCATAGAATGAACCATTCTACAGTGTCGATCTAAATATTGTTGAGTAGCATATTTTACTCCACAGATTTTACAATTAATAACAGGTACAATTAAGGTTGGCGTTGGGATTCTATCCTCTAAAGATGAATCCTCTTCGTTGCTTATTAAATTTCCAGTTGTTTCCTGTGTTTCAACTGAATCCAAGGGACTGACTTTGGGACTTTGACTTTCATTTGCTTTTACTTTAGTTGGCTCGACTGTACTATTATGTTGTATATGATTACGTTTGTGCATATTCAAATAATATGCAGATTTAAAAAGCTTCGGACAAATATCACAGTGCCAAACTGAAATTTTGGTGCGTATCTTGAGAGTCGGTAGATTTACGTGTTCCAGTTCCGGGGACAACGGAATGTTGATAAATTCTGGTTTCGCATATTCAGTAGTTTTCTCCATCAAAGTTGATATATCTTTGACAAAGATTCTCCTAAAACAAACAAAAATAAATGCCAAATAAGCATAAGATTCGTTTAAACAGTACAATACTGTATATTGAATGTGTTTGAAGATATTTGAATGAAATAGAATATATTATGTATTTACAAATTTTACTATCTTCCATAATTAACACTTGATTTGAAATAACTGCAAATCCTAATTAAATAAGTCGATAATTGTTAAATATAGTTTTTCAATTTAATTCAGACTCACATTTAGAAAATGTATTCCAACTACAAGTATTGAAGTCACTTTCCAAACGATATCTTACACAGAAAACTTAAGTCTGAATCATAGTATTTTTTTAGTACATTATGTTAATTAAACAAAAACTGTGGCACTGAAAAACGGAACGTTTTCAAAATATAAAATGTAAACAACATTGTTTTTCCATTTTTATATCCTTTAGAAGTAAATAAATTTAATTTTTCACATATAAAATTAATAAAAAGTTGAAATCAAAATAAATACAAAATATGTATTGTAGGAAGGATTAAATAATGAAATTAATATAATCAACTCACTTGTGAAAAATAAGATTTATTAAATAAAGTTGAATCATTCATTCTTTTTTCATAAAATCATTAAGAATTTGGTCTATATGCACGACTGGTAGTGGGGGAAGAACCCCCGGGTGAGATTTTCTATGACAAATAAGTCCAGGCTTCTGAGTGAACGACTTGCCGCAGATATCACAAACATAAGGCCTCTGTCCTGTGTGTATGAGCAAATGCTGGCGATACGCAGTGCGTCTAGCGAAAGCTTTACCGCAAATGTGACAATCGTAAGGCCGGTCACCAGAGTGAGTCATCATATGTTGCTTGAGTCGATGGTTTTCTTGAAACGGCTTACCACATTCCTCACACACAAATCTTTCTCTTCTCTCATGTTGCAGTAAAATGTGTTGGTCTAAATTCTCTTGGGTCACCATTCTTCTCTTGCATATGTCGCATTCAAATTTAGGCTTAAAGTGCGCCCACTTCTGGTGCACATAAAGCGAATTACTGTTAGAACAAGTCTTGCCGCAAACGTCGCAAACAATTGGACTTTCTTTATGTTTAAAGCGCTCGTGGAGTCTCATATCGCCTTTTACTTTGAATTTCTTTCCACAGTATTCACACTCATACTTATAATCGGATGCATGTCTGCGTTCCAGATGTTCCTTTAATCGGCGCTTTTTTTGACACTTAAAATCACAAATGTCGCAATTGAATTCGCTTAGGGCTTCTGTACTTCTGTTTCGGTTGCTCTTACGCTTCGAATGTTTACGGCTTATATGTGACTGCAGCGTTGACTTGTTGTTACTTTCGTACGAACAAAAACTACATTTATACTTAATGCTCGATTCCTTTTCCAATTCGTCTGTACACGTTACCTCTTGCTCATGTTCCAAAGATGTGTGCATCTGAAAAGAAGTAAAACTGCGACAAACTTTAGAACATATTTTACATTTGTAGCGTTGTTCTAGCGAATTTTTTTGATTTTTATTGTGAATAATCTCGTGCTGTTCTAGTAAATCTTTCGTTGAGAAAACAATATGACAAGTCTGGCACACATAAACTTCGCTTACTCCTGAAATATTTGTAATTTCACCCTCTTCAATAACATTCGCCTCATTTCTTAAATTAATTACATAGTATTCGTCTAATGCCTCTATTATATCTCCCTCCATACCATCCATATCTTCTGTATGCTCTACATTCTCATCAATTTCATTAATAGCTTTATGCATTATGTTAATGATTCTTTCATTTTCTGTTTCTTCTACTTCTTGACTTGTTTCTATTTCGACAGCTTTATCATAAACTGAGTCAAGGTGTACTGACGTGCATGAATTTCCATTAGCTTTGGGTATATTGTTTGATGTCAATTTGGAACAATATTCATCTTTTACTTGTAATTTAATGTTAAATTCTTCATCCTCTAAGACTTCCGTTGTTTTTGAGTTGTTTTCATTTTTCTGATCTGTTGGTAGAAATGCATAATAAAGACACCCTTCAAAATCCACTACTTGCCAGGGTAGCATAGTGATTGATTGATTCCCATATGTAAAACATCCTTCCTTGTGCATGTTTCTGAAATGAAAAAAACAAATATAATTAGTATACAATGACGTATGGTTTAAATTTAATGTTATAAAAATCGAATGAATACTTTCAGTTATCCATCCAATCGATGATTTGTTCACTTTTATTTTTATTAACACTATGACTTGAAGTTGAATTATGTTTTAATTTTTATAAGCGCTTAAAATAATACATTGTTATTTGCTTGAAATTTAAATAAAATAATCATACAGTTTGTGCGTGTAATATTTACTAATAAAATTAATTAGGCCTTAACATTGAATGATTTTGACCTTATATATAAACTGAATATAACGAAATGGGATATAATAATAACAACAATGATCATTAATCAATACATAATAAGAATACAATATTGCTTAATTTATAAGTATTATTAAAATATATTTACAATTGTTCATTGAATAAAATAATTAAGCAAATTATGTTAAACCATTTATTATTCTTTTTGAATATAAAAGTTTTGACATTGGTCACTTATTATCAACTTAGTTATTAATAACAGTTTTACAATTGTAAATAGTAAAATAAATGTTAACATTTGTAATATAAAAAACACTGCTGAATTCTACAAGTTCTTTTTTAAATTAAATCCACATAAAATTGTTAAAATGTATAACAAATAAATGACTAAAATATTTTATGCTTTACATTTCACTAACACTTGATTGTACAAATAGATAAAATAATAACATTTAATTAATTTATATAATATTTATGAACATAAATAGTACATAAAATAAGATATAGATTGTATGTTAACGCATTTTCTGACATTTGAAAAAATGGACTGGGAATCCCAGTTATATAACAATTATAAGTATCATACCAATAATATATGAGAATCTATCCTATCACGTGACAGTATTTTGGCATGTAATTTTTAATAAGTATTTTCATTTATGTTAATATTATAAACAACTTAAAAATATATTTATTAAGTTAAGTATAATGAATGGAAATCATGCAACCACCATTAAACTTGATCATTTCATAGTTTAATAAAAAAATAAACTTTTAATCAGGTCAGGTCGAAACTTGATTAATGAAGAAAAATAATAGTGATCTGCAAGTTATTTTAAAAGTAGCTTCGAATAATCTTAGATTAAATCATTAACTAATGCTACATTTAATTGTCAAACATGTGTGTGTTTTTATCTAGGTTTTCTCAATTATATTATATTCTTTTTTCTTTAAGTGCTGCAGAATAATGTTAAACAGTCAATAATGACATGATATAATTTTCATAAAATATCGATGACTTTATTATACTGCCGATAAGTTTTTCAATCGTCTTGAAAAATGTAATTTTGTATATTTATTCAAAGCTCAGAAATGTCAATTTTATATAACTTTTAAAATAAATATTGTAAAATCATTGATACCATCAGTCACGATTACTTTTGTTTAATTAATACAATAAACTAACTAATAATAGTTAGCAATATTTGATTATAATAAAAATCATTGATTCTTTTAAATTAAATGAACAGTTTATCAATCAATGAGGAAAGTAATTTCTTTGAAAATCTTTCAAAGTTTTGATTATAGAGATGTAAATTCATCTAACTTGAAAACCTAACTCGGCATCACATCATTAAGTATATGATCGATAAGCACTCGCGGTAAAGGTGGATGTGTTCCTGGATGTGACTTCCTGTGGCTAATAAGTCCAGGTTTTTGTGTAAAGGCTTTGTCACAGATATCACAAACATATGGTCTAACTCCAGTATGGATTAGCAAATGCTGTTTTAGAGCAGTTCTCCTTGCAAAATTCTTCCCGCAGACGGTACACCCATATGGCCTGTCTCCCGTATGAATTCTCATATGAATCTTTAGTCTACTATTCCTGGAGAAAGTTTTTCCGCACTCTTCGCAGACCGCGTTCTCGCGCTGTTCATGCTGTCTTAGCATATGTTCATCCAAATTCTCTTGACTGACCATTCTTCTTTTGCACACTTGGCACTCATACTTGGCCTTGTAATGCGCGAACTTTTGATGAACATAGAGGGAGTTACTGTTCAAGCAAGTCTTTCCGCAAACATCACATATGACCGGTTGCTCTCGGTGTGTGAATCGCACGTGATTAGTCAAATCGCCTCTAACTTTGAATTTCTTTCCACAGAATTCACACGAGAACTTAAAGTCCTCCGAATGCTTGCGTGCAACATGAATCTTTAATTCGTATTTGTTTTTATTCTTATAATCACACACTTTGCAGCAGAACAGCTCTTGTTCCTCGCCATTTTTTTTAATAATACGGTGCTTACGCTTCATGTGCGAGTACAACGAGCTCCGTTTGTTGGTTTTGAAACCGCATTCTTTGCACGAGTGCACGACACTCTCGACATTTTGCATATGCTGACGTCTTCGATGTGAATAAAGCGTATTCTTCTTGGTGCATTTGAACTCGCAAATATTACATGTAAAGCAGTCTTCATTTTCAGCTTTTTGCACGCGATGTTTTCTGGATATGTGTACAGTGAGGGCATTTTTGCGCCTGCAGACAAAATCGCACATGTAACAGGAAAAGGTTTCCACGTCGCTGTGTTTGTGAGTGCGGTGAGCTTCCAATAAAACTTTCAAGGTTGTTTGATAGTCGCATTCGTCGCAATGAAAATCCTGTATCTCTTCTGAATGTTTAGCTTCTGTCCTCTCTGTGTCTCCACTTTGCACTGTCCCCGAATCATTCTTTGATGTAATGCTTTCAACTTCCTCTTCTTTGTCTTTTTCAGTACGCTTTCGCTTGGTTAATATTGTTTTCTTCTCGGACTTCTTGTACGATCTTTGGCTCTTTCGGTGAGTTAGCTTATGTCGCTTCAGCATGCTCTCTAATGGAAATCGCAAACCGCATTTATCACAGACGCAGAACTTGTTCATTGCGTTGGTCAGTGGTCGCAGAGAGTAGGTTTTGACGCATCTCAATCGCTGTTCCTCATTGCTTCTCCTTAAACAAAGAAAATAGTCGATTAATAAATCAGAAATGTCTTACCTTTTTAACTCTGGCTTATCAATGTAACATGAATTCGGAATTAATTTAAATTTGATGGTAATCTACAAGTCGTTTCCATTAGGTATAAAAATAATGCATTTGTTAGTAAGTTTTAAAATCTCGGATGTGTCTAGATGTAGACGAGAATGAACTGTTGTAACCAGAATATAACTGACAACACCTTAATTCTATTTAAATAAAACAAATATAAGAAAACTTCTTTCCTTATTTACTCTGAATCCTATTGCTTACATATTTAATACACTCGACTTCCACACATTTGCTTTTCTTGGGGCCGGAAACTTCCACACATTTGCTTTTCCTGCGCAAAAGGTTACTGCGCAACTGTAATACACGATTTCATTGTTTTAAATATTATTCATATTTGGTGGGTTTTGTGCTCTTCTATCATTGGTCAGATTTCAGCAAATGCGTGGAAGAAAAAATAAGTGAAATGCAATTGTGTGGAAGTCGAGTGTATAAAATAACTTTTATTTTTATATATAATAAATGAAACAATTATAATTTATATCAAAATCAACATATTTATATTTTTTACTTACCACACAATATTATAAAAGTATCAATCAATCGATTACACCACAAAATCTTTACTCTAACTATCAAATTATTATAGCTAGAAAAACATAATTAAAAATGAAATGTTTCGGTCCATAAATTAACATTCAACAAAATATTAATTTTTAATATTTTATTGATTATTTAATATATTTAATATAATGAGACTGCATTTCACTGATCTAAAATATAAACACGAAAATGAATGCGTTGCTTAAACAATATTATTGTAATTAATTGTATTGTTCTTAAACAATTTGCGGATACATATTTTATTTACACTTTCTTTTTCTTCTAGTAAATATTTAAGTAATTAATACTATATCAGTAATAATTTGTTATATACAAAAAGTCTTTCTTTAAAGAAAGAAAGATAGTATTACAATTTAGTCTTGAATAATTTCACGTTATATGAGATCAACCAGTAACGCAATTTATGTTGGAAAACATAAGTGCATCGGGGTGCTTTTTACGGTGCTCTTTCATATAAGTACGCCTTTTGAACGCTTGTCCGCATAAGTCGCAAATGTATGGCTTTTCTGACGAGTGCGTGCGCATATGATTATTCATTGCATTCGAAGTTCTAAAATTTTTATTGCAAATCTTGCAAACGAAATTTTTGCTATTCGCATGAACGAAACTGTGCGAGTGAAGGTATTTTTTTAATGCAAAACGCTTGCCGCAAACTTTGCAATCGAACACTTGATTGTGTTGCTTTAAATGTGCGTCCAGATTTTGTTGAGTCATCAACTTTTTATTGCACACATGACAACGGAAATCGTAAGTATTGAGATGTGCAACTTTGCGGTGCTTGTAGAGTGCGTGGTCACTACCGTAAAAACGGCCGCAGATGTCGCACATTTTTTGGGCATCTTCGTGCGTAGCCAAGTGGAACTTGAGATCCCACTCTATTTTGAACATTTTGCCACAGCGCTCGCATGAAAACTTGTATTCACTTGTGTGCCTTCTGATGTAATGAGTTTTCAGATTATTTTTCGTCTTCGTACGAAATGAACATTTGCTACAAGTGTGGTACAAGTGTGCGTTCTCGTGAAATGTTTGATGTAATTTCAAGTCGCATTTGTACTTGAAAGTCTTGTCACAGGAGGTACACTTAAATGGCCTGTGCAAACTGTGTTTGCTGTTGATGTGTCGCAACATTTTACTGCGATGTTCGAATGTTTTCTGGCACAGGTCGCAGCGAAGCCTACCGACCTCCAACACTGTGAAGAGTGAATCTTCAGTTGACTTATTCATATGTGATTTAGACCTAAAATATAAGAAACATGTTAGTGCCTTGAAATGCAGTCTTTAATATTTTTCAGTTCATAAAAAAAACATCATAAATACATACGTTTACTCTGCGACCGGTATATAAATAAATAAACTATTTAAATGAATGACATTGTAATGTAAAATTAAATTCCTTGTTTTTAAACATTGCAGATTATAATTGGAACCGATTGTATTCAGCTAAATATCTGAAGCACAATAAATGAAATTAAATTAAACTGAAAATCATTAATGCCCATTGAAATGTAATAAGAATAATGATTTTTCTTGAGATTCTCAGATAAGTTTTTATTTTATATGTATCTACTATATATATAACATACTTCATTGACATTTTCGTATTATTTTGTTTTATTTACAATAATTTTATCTTGCACACCATGAAGCAAATTAGTAATTTTGATTGGTGGTGGCGGAGGATGCGAGCCAGGATGTTTCTTTCTATGTAGCATCATAGGTGACCTCTGCGTAAAACTTTGTCCACATATATCACAAATGTAAGGTCTCTCGCCAACGTGCGTTAATAGATGAATCTTTTGTGAGCTCAGACATCCGAAAGTTTTACCGCATATGGCACAGAGATAGGACTTTTCTCCAGAATGCGTTCTCAAGTGTTTAGTTAAACCATATTTGAACTTGAACTCCATGCCACACTGTTCGCATACGTATTTCATTTTGTGCAACTCCGTGTGACTGTCCAAATTCTTCTGATTCTTGAACCTCTTTTTGCACAATTTGCATTCAAAGTCTTTAATCTTGGTTTTGTGCTTGTAATGTTTATGAAAGTAAAGAGAACTTTTGCTAGCGTAAGATGTGCCACAAACGTCACACACGCATGACTCTGTATCATGGTCCTTCATATGGGTCGTATAATCTGACTGAATTTTGAACATTTTGCCACATTGCTTGCAATTGTACTTGTAGTCTTTGGTGTGCCTGCGAATGTAGTGGACCTTCAAATAAGGCTTCGTCCTAGCTTTGAAATCACAAAGAGAGCATCCATGCAATTTTAAAGCATCATCGTGAATCTCTGCATGTCGTGATAAGTACGCTCCTGTTTTGAACGTCTTGGAACAGATGCCGCACTTGTACGGTCGTGAGTTACTGTGTTTAAACATATGGGCGGTAAGCTTGCTTTTGCGGTCAAACGATGCACAGCATATTTCGCAAGTGTGACTAAATTTTACTTTATTTTCATCTTTCGTCTTATCTTGCCTTTCTTTCGTTTCTTCATTTAATTCATCTATTAAATCTGTCTCTTCCGTTTCATCCTTTACAGTTGATGAACATTCGGGTTCTTTCGTCATAAAGACTCTCAGTGACTTTGGTAATCGAAAAAAATCTTCGCCCAATTTCACTATTAGAAAGGAAGAACCAAGAGTGTCCACGGGATTGCACCTATAATGAAAATTGCAGTTAGTCTTGTTAGCTGATCAAATTTTCTCAGCGGAAACTTATATAAAAATAAAAGTAACACTTAACATTTAGTGATGCAATTAAATAATTTATATTTATATATTCCTCTTGTTCACATAGTTCTTTATGCATATTGAAAGACTATCAGAAACGAACCATTTTTTATTTCATCAATTTCCGTAAAGTGGAATTTAAACAAAATGTGAAAAATGGTTTTGCGTCAATTAAAATAGTGAATCTTATGTAAATCACTTACTTAAGCCATGGTTATTTCAATAGTTTTGAAATAAAATATGAAAAGTACATCATATGAAACTGCTATCATTCCTGAAATGTAATAAAATGATCTACAAAATTAATTTTTTCCTGTTTATTTTCAATACTTACTGCAAATTTTTAATTAAAATTGATTTCAATAGCAATTTTTTTTATTTCTTTTAAATTTCACAAAATATAAGTTTAATCTAAACGAAATTATACTTAAAGCAATATAAAAAAATATCTTCTGCTTCAATATATATGTATAATCCGATATGTTTATAAAAATATAAATATAAATCAGATACCTAAAACATGAAAATAAATATAAAAATTATGTATTATTCAACAAAAATGTCTATATTAAAGAATTTGAGCTGATTTATATATATAAACTATGATTTATATTAAAATATAAAACTATCTAAAGTAAGATCTTAATACTACTTATAAATGGAAAATAATTATCTACATACAATACATCATTGTTGCAATATTTTTAATAGCACTTAATTCAACTATACATTTTTTTGTCATATTCAAATTTCATAAAAATTAACCTTTTCAACCATATCTTTACAAGACTTTTAAAACGTGAAATTTTTGTTAAGTTAAAACAAGAAAGATAGTACATATTTAACAAATAACAAATACATTATGATGACTGAAAGGGTTAAAACATTTATCTAACTGTGACTAGCAGAATCGAATTTCATTACTGGCAAAAATACGAATTTACTTTCAATTCCATTGAACTTTAATTTACTCTTTCAGTGCATTTTAAAAGATGGAACATAATCATCTATCTGCTAGTCCTAGATTTTTGTGTTTACTTTATCACTGAACTATATTATAATTCGGATCTTAATTTAGTGAATCACATTGCAACGTTGAGCATATTAAAAACTAACAACAATCTTACAAAACACAATTTTGTATATAAGATTAATTTTTAACACGATGTATACAACAATAAAGTTATATTTTGATTGGATTTTAAGTTTTGTATCGATATATAAATGAATGTAAACAAAAGATGAGTACGAAGACTTTCATTGCATAAACGAAAATATTAAGTACAATGCTTTGTTTATCAATTAATGCAATTTTATGTTAGGGCATTTGTAATTTTTAATAAATATAGTTCACTGTAAAAAATTACGGTTTTAAAACATGAAAATTTTCATTTTTATCTAAATTAAAACTAATTTTAACAAGTTTTATAATGTTTTTGTTTTTCATGTTCTAACAACGAATTTTTAATAATGTGTGTAGATAGAATTACTCTTTTCTGACACTTAAAACACTTAATATGCTTAATGTGTTATAATTAAGGGAAAGAAAATGTATAACTTAAGTTTGTACATTATTGTGTGTAATTATAATTAAATTACATACAATGACTATACTTAATTTATTATGTTGTACTATATTACTAAACTACATCACCCATATTTAAAAATATTTAGAATTTACTATTTTAAGTCATAACAAAAAATTGAGCATCACTTAAATTAAACGTTACTTCATAGAATTAATTACTGGAACTTAAAAAAATATATAATTTTTTTTTTAAAGAAAAAACTTTGATTTTTATTAAAACAAAACAATTTATAATATATGTAAAGTCAGAATTAAAAGAAATTTATAAAAACATTCTTTCTCAATATCCCCGAAAAAAATGCATGCAAAACAATAATTCATAATTAACATAAATTAACTTAATTTACGTAGGCTGTTTCGGTAAGTGCCGTTGCTGAATTTCTTTAACAATGGACGTAATCGGGACGGGAGGTGGCGGGGTATATCTTTCAGGATGTCCTTTTCTATGTCGCATCATGCTCGACCGTTGAGTAAAGCTCTCGCCACAAATATCGCACTTATACGGGCGCTCTTTTTCATGCGTCAAAATATGCGTTCTTAAACTATTCAAGCTCTTAAATGTTTTATTACAAATGGAGCAAATTCTCGCAATCCTATTAATATGTCGACACTGTCTATGGTATTCGAGGGTTCTCAAGCTCGTGAAATTTCGGTCACAATCCGGACATTTCAAGCCTTTCACGTGGCACAGCATGTGGTTATTCAGATTGTGCTCGCTCGTAAACTTGGAATTACATATGGCGCATCGAACAGTGGGCTTTTCTCGCTTGTGGCGCCGCCTATGCTGGTGCAATCCATTATAGCTGTTTACTTCTTCGCCGCAATATTCGCACATCGCCGAGAAAGCAGTGTGACGGGATTTTATGTGTATCTGAAGATCGCTCTTAAGTTTATACTTTTTAGTGCACTGATCGCACTCAAAAACTTGTGCATTCTCATCGTGCTTGCGCACCTTGTGCGAGCGCAATCCGTATCGCGTTTTGCAGCAGAACTTGCAAATGTCGCAGATGTAGCCGCGGAAACCAGGCGAATGCGTTTCCGCGTGCCTGCGCAATTCTACACTGGTCTTGAAACTGTGTGGACATTCTGGACATTTATGTGTGCGACTTGCCTTGTGTCTCTTCATGTGGCGCCTGAAATCATTTTTGGTGGCGAAAAGTCGCTCGCAAATCACGCATTTAGGCTTACCGTTCTCGTACTTCAATACAAAGCCGTTCTCCTCGTCCAAATGGTCATCCTTTACCATCTCTTCATTTACTTCCTGTTTTATGATCTTACGATTTACATCCGGCTTCATGATTTTTTCACCTACTTCCTGCTTTATGATTGTTCTCGTGGAATTTTCATCGACTGACACAGGCTTCGCACTAGACAATACGATTTTAGGACTTTTAATTATTTTTACGATCTTTCGGGTATTGCCTATACGCACTGGGATATACATGTAGGAAGGGTTGACCGGCTTCGGAATGACAAGCTGACGTATCGTCACTCGTTTGGTATCACGCCTAAAAAGAAAAATTGGCATCATTAGAACAGAGTGCAAAGCATGTCTGTAAAAATAAAGACTAGGAAAACGACCAGACTCCTTGTTTATAGACAATTACAATTTTGTACCTATATTATAAAGGTCATTATCGAACGTTAGGTGTTACTTTGAATAAGTGGGATTATTAATGACCCTGACAGAATATGTAGTATGCATGTAAGGATTATGTACTTTATGTAAATATTTGTATATAAATATATTTGGCAGTCTCTGTTCTCATCTATTGCATTGTATATTTATGGAATATATGAGTTATCATATTCATATATCGAGTTCCTTTTATATTAATAAGAATTATTAATACTGTTGTATTCATTCTAAATACTGATTATTAATTATCAATATTAATAACATATATCACAGAATTAATTATAAAATATAATATGGCCATTCAAATGTAAGTTTAGTATCACAAAAATTAGTATATTAAATATACTTAGATAAAATAAAGTAAAAAAATATATCTCTTCACAAATGTAGTTATTCTTACAGTTTATGTTAAAATATGCTGTAATTATAACATATATAATGTAAAATGTTACTACTTATTTAAAATAAATATAGTAAAGTTTATAAAATATTTAACAACAAAGTAATAAAAAATAAATGAGATTGTGTTTCAATCGTGTTGAAACAATTGATTTACATTTCACATAGTATTTATAAATAACAATTCTTCTATTGCAAAAGTTGACCAGTATAAATCTATTATTTCAAAAAGCGAAATATATAAGTACCTTTAAAAAACAACTTCAAAATGAAGAGTTTGACTTATATAACGCGAGTAGAATTTACTCATTAACAATAAGAAACTATTATATTCTAATTTGACCCAAACTACAACTAATTTTTATACATTATTACTAATTCTATTAATTCGGTTCCAAGTATTATCACGTGTGCAGGACAATATTTCTAAAACGAATCAACGAAAATAAATAATTTTGGTTGCATTTCCTCCAAAATTTTAAGATAAATTTCAGACAAGTTTTCAACAAGATAATCATTTACAAGTATATAATTAAGCTTATTTTAACAGGAAACAAGTTTTCAACGACAGCAAATTTGCTTTTAAACTAATCATGATAATAAAAACAATCGCTAAATTGAATTTATTCCACGTTAATAACTGTTTTCTGTATCGAATAACAACCGTTTTATTAATCTTTTTTTTCATCTAACACCTAATGTATCATTTTCAAAACAAAAACCTCATTTTACGATCTTTTGATTGTATATAATATGTTTGATTTTATATGTATTCTTATTTGTTCATAACCAATTTTGTATGATTAAAACAAATTTCCAAATTCAACTTTAAAATCTTTTGTTCATTTTTACATTATAAATTTTTAATCCTTTTCATAAATTAAAATTGTAGTTACTGTAAATCTGAAGATTATGCGCAATCAAAAGTTCATAAAACAATGTATTTTGTTTGTTGAAAATAATACATTGCTGTTTATTGATATTAGTATTAATAAAGCTGTCGATATAATCGACACATAAATATGAATTTGTTTGAGCAAAGTAAAAGTTGATCAATAAATCTCCATTTAGATCAATCTTCAATGATGAGGAGTCCCTTATATCACAGTAACTCATCAGTCTTGTCGTGTTCCTTTTTATTATTAATAATATTGAGATACGTCCTGGCGAGCTCAGCGATCTGCGGTTGATCAGTGACCAGCTTGGGAAGAGGGCCAGGGTGGCTGCGACGATGTCTAATCAGACTCGACCTCTGGGTAAACTTAACCGCGCAGATGTCGCACTTGTAGGGACGAATACCTGCGTGGGTGAGTACATGCTGGTAAAAGTTACTGACGTTGGAGAAGTGTTTGCCGCAGACAATGCATTGATTGAGTGGCTGGATGTGCTTCCTCCTGTGACCACTGAGTTCCCTCGGTCCGCGATACTCTTTGCCGCAGTCCTCGCACTTGAAGGACTTGCGATGCAGCAGCAAGTGGTTCTCCAATCGCGTCTTACTGTGGAACTTACGCACGCAGAGTGTGCAAGGGAAGGCGTACACGGTGTCCTTGTTACGCTTCTCGTGGCGCCACTCGTGGCTCTTGATGTCTTTGACCTCGCGGCCGCAGAAGCGGCACATGCTGGACTCGCTGTCGTGCACGCGTTTCAGGTGCACAATGAGGTCGAACTTCTGTTTGTAGGCTCGACCGCAGTGGTCGCATGTATAGTTGTGCGTCGATTTGCTATGCGAGCGAATCTCGTGGCGCTTTAAGTTTTGCGGGCTCATGTATTTGCGCTGACAGATGCCGCAGCTGAAGAAGCGGTCGGTTTCGTGTGTGGCGCGATGTTTTTCCAGACTGCGCCGCGTCTGGCAACTCTTCTTGCAGAGGTCACAAACGAAGCGGCGTTCGTGCGCTGCGCGCACGTGTGCCTCCATCTCGCGGACAGTCGCGAAGCGAGTCTGGCAAAATGGACAGGTCTCGAGGACTTCCATCAACAGCTCCATATCCGATGAGCTATCTTCTGCGGAAACTTTTGCTACATCTTCGGCGGATAATTTTTGATTCTCTTCCGGTTGAGAGCACGCCAGATTTATCTTCCGTGCAGACTTCTTCGTTCTTGATGTCTGATTTCTGAAACAAGAACGTCTCCATCAGGACGCAGAAGATGAACGCCGCTGGTGTATGAGATAGTTGTTTATACTGAGTTCGTTTTTTTTATGGTTTCATGTTAGATAATCTCTTGGATGCAATGACAGTTATATCCTCAATGCTTTTTGGCCGATCACATGGTTAGACTTTTGGTTGTACCGTGCTTCGAGTCGAATATTATACAGCGTGTTTGCAGAAACAACATTAAAATAGTAACTTACTTTTTCATTGTCACTTCCTTCAAGTCTCAAGTTTTAATTTTATAAATGTAATAATTATTCATTATCGTTTGTTTTGAAATTGAACAAAAAAGTAATTTACTTTTTTTGTTAAAATTGGTATTTATGTTTAGGCTAAGTAAACTTAAAAATATATCTTGTTAGAAATGCAGAATTATATTGAAATAAATAAACGATTCGTCTAAATATTAAAATTAAATAATTAAGTAAATCGATTAAAGATATAGAAAATTATAGAACATTATTGTCCGAAAATAAAATTCTTATTTTAAAATATAAATTTAATTGTTCATCACTTAGTTAACAGGAGGAGTTTTGCAAGGTCTCTTGTTGTAACTTATAATAAATATTATTCATGTTTATATGGTATTTTATTCAAAAAATTATATATTTCTAGAAAAGAACGTAAGTTAACAAAGTATTTTGGTTGATATCGTTCCAAAGAAACAATTGGAAATAACATTTAGCAAGAATCATTCGTATATTATGGTTTTAAGATCACTTCGATTCGAAACATACAAAATGATCAATATATTTCGTCTTAAGGTTTATGTCGACTGCAAATGTCAACATATTATCATGGAAAATGAGCACTTGGAAAAAAGTTTGAGAGCTATTCAATCCCAAATGGGATTATCTCGCACTAAATGTTGGACCTTTACACATTATGCTTATATACTTATATAGATTTACAATGGGAGCTCTTAAACCTTAAAATGGTATTGTAAGATCTTAAAATCACTGAAAAGGTGCCACATTCAGTAAAAGCAAATATAAATTACTATATTTTTATACCGTATTATATAACAGTAAACTTTGAATAATATATAATAGCTGTTAATCACCAAATAAAAGATTGTCAAAAAATAATTTATAATAATGTTTAATATTTTTAATACTATTAATTTTTCCTTAATGTACACTCCCAAATTTATTTCCCTGCATGTTTTAATTGGCTCATAAAAAGATTAACTGTTCTCGGAACACTTCTATAAATTTTATATATTTTGTCCAATATATATTCGATGTAAATTGAAAATTACAACTTTTACCCTTAATTAGCATTAACAATTTTGTTTGTAAAATCAAGTAATACATATTGTAGAAATACTACATTTGGAAAACATTGTTTTCCAATAAAGATTACTGAAAATAAATATCTTTAATTTTAAGAAGGTTCTGTATTTGACAGTTAAATCTGAATAACAATTAGTTGAAACTGAAATTTGTCCATTATTTAAACATAAAGTTTCAATCAGAAATAATATGAATATAAAACGTCATCATAATAGTTACATAAACTTGATATTATATTCTTATACATATTATATGTAAAGATATCATATATTTATTATAAAAATAATATTTTTAAAAAATATTTCCATAATTAACAAAAAATTTTGAAATATTTTATAATCAACAACTGAATTAAATTTTTATTAATTAATACAATAAAAATTACGTTAATTTACAAATTTCACTGACTCAATTTTCTTAAATTACTAGCATATAAATATTTTTGATGTGTATTTCAGTAAGAGATTATTCAAAGAACCTCCAGAAACACGTTGAAAAATAATTACAACACGTAAGTAACCGAATCTTTGTTGTCCTATCTCAAAATAAGTTTTTATCGTAACATCAGTTGGATGTTACTATCAATTTGTATAAACGTAAAAATAATAAGAAAATTATATAATGTACATTAATTCAAATTAAAATGGTATACGTATCCTAGTAGACGGTATTAAAATTTTCAAATTTCATTAATTATCAACAGAAATATTGGATTACATTTATTCCATCAACAAGAAATGAATTAAGAAATGCAATGCCATCCATTGAAATACATATTTCCCATGTAACATTATCACATTTCGTATGTTGTATATAATTTACAATGACACAGATTCTTGATATAATATGCATAATGTACAGCTATAAAAATAAAATGTTAATTTGTACAATAAATTGAAATAGAAAAAATCAATCTTCTTGCATATGCTAGAAGTATTAAATATAAAAGTATTATGATGTTTTTCTTTGAATAACAAAACTTAAAATGTTGCTTTAAATAATACAACTAGCATACTCAAGAATCATTAGACGATTAAATGTCGTTTTAATATTCTAATTCAGACATTCATATAACTTTTTTTTTAAAAAAAATTTGAAATACTGTTTTGTCTTTTAACTATGTTTATGGTCATGTATAATGAACGTGACAGTTTGTTTACAAAATATAAATGCACGTTTAAACCTCTATCAAAAGGACACTCAAAATTAGTGTTATTTCGTATGCTCAATTTTATATGTATAAGTTAAAAAAAATTGTAAATACGAAATAACATTTGAGTTCTTTGTTTCTTTTCTTTTCATGTAAAAGATGTATGTTAAAATTCAATAATGTTCTCTGATGGATGTAAGTTAACGAAATAGAAAGAATTCACCGGTAATTGACCAGTGATCTGTACAGTTCAATATAATTAATGAATAGAACGACTGATATCATACAGCCAACTTGCATTAATAAAAAGCAGATAAAAGGAAAATTGTTACCAATGGAAACAATAAATTGGACGACGTATAATAAACCGTGTGCCTTTACAGTCAATATGCAAACTAATTTCTTAAATGGGAAGCAAATTTGTCGATCAATTTTAACTTTGAGTTTGGTCGCTGGTCAATAAAAGAAGCGCAAGATTAGGATTAAACGCAGGTGGACTTTTGGTGGGCAGTGAGATTTCCCTGGCAGGAAAAGCCGCGATGACATATCTGGCAGACGTAAGGTCGTTCGCCGGTGTGACCGCGCTTGTGGATGGTGAGCGTGGAGCGCTGACTAAACGCCTTCGGGCACTGATCGCACTTGTACGGCTTTTCGCCAGTATGCACCCGCCTGTGCATACGAAGGTTCTCCGAGTCGGTAAAACCCTTGCCGCAGATATCACAGACGTAAGGCTTCTCGCCAGTGTGTATCCTTCGATGCTTTTTCAGATGCTCGGAACTGCTCAGGCTCTTGCCACAAAAGTCGCAGAGATAAAGCTTAGTAGGGTTGTGGCTTTCCTTGTGGCGGAAGAGCGACCTTTTCGTGGCGAGCACCCGACCGCAGATGTCGCACGCGGTACTCGTGACTTTGTTGGCTTTGATTTCCGGGTGAAGGCGGCGACAGTGCGCCGACAACTGTCGCCTCAGGAAAAAGGCGCTGCCACAAATTTGACAGTCAAAGGGCTTCTCTCCTGAATGAATGTTGTAATGCTCTTGGAGATCGAGAGCTTTTCGGAAGCGTTTGTCACAGTCGGTGCACTTGAATGGCAATTCAGCCTTGTCCGTGTGGCGCATCATGTGGATGCTGAGTGCCGCCAACACCGTCGTTTCATAATCGCACTCTTTGCACATGTAGCTCGGAAAGAAATGGGTCTTCTCGTGGCGCGTGAGGTCGCGGAACAGTCGGAACTTTTTTGGACAGTGTTTGCACGTGAGGTCGCCCACGGTGTGACGTAACAGGTGCTTTTGATAGTTGCTCTTATGCCGGAAGACTTTGTCGCAAGTCTTGCACATGAACTCCTGCTCGGCCTTCTGGCCATCGTCAGTCTTGCGGCCCTTCTTCGTGTGCTTCTTCGCGTGCTTGCGTAGACTCACCGCTGTGCGAAATACGCGACCACACTGTGCGCATGTATTTTTCTTCTTCGCGCCGTGCTCCGACTCGTGTTCCTGCAGGAGTTCTTGGCTGGCAAAAAGAATGTTGCACAATTTACACTGCAAAGCAGTTGAGGAACGATCCACTTCCGCCATGTTCGGCTGCCCGACTTTGTTCGACTCTTCCACTTCCTCCTTCGCGTCTTCCAGACTCTTGAACTTTCTTGAGCTTTCCACTTGTTCGCTGTCTTTCTTCATCAAATCCAACTTGGCTAACATTGCCATTGGGTAATAGTCGTCGGAAAACGCGAGCGGTTGATCATACCTGCAATCCAAAATTCAACGTACATATCAGTGTCTGGTGTATTACATGACATTCGATTACGATTCGCTTTTTTTATCGACCATCTGCGTTAATGTCTTTAATTCATTTAACTATAATTATTAAATATTACTAATCAAATTATGACAAAATAGACATATTGTTTATAGCTTCCAACTATGCGTAAGTTTAGTTTTTAGTTTAACATATTGAAACTGTTTTTACCTAATCATCAAATATAAATGTTAAGTATTACTTGAACTTATTTTAATTGGAACGAATTTGATTTTAAATATAAAAAAAAAGTTTTGCTGTATTATTTTATTGCTACTAAAGAGTTCAACAACATTTTAGTCTTAATGATTCCCCACTGGGTCAACAAAACATAACTTTAGAGCCAGTAGACAATGTATGATACAAATCAACACAAATGCGTCAATTTTAAAAATAGGAAATTCTGACGAAATTGACGCCAATAAGTAATCGACTTTTTTCTGGTACATTATAATCTGAGCTATGTTTTATCCTTGTTTTATCGACCATACAAAGATTATTAAGATTAAAAAGTTGTAAAATATAACATTAAAATAATTTAAGCAATTTCCACCGGAAAATTTAACTTATCTACTTTTTCAAAAATAATTCGAATATCGTAATTGTAAATGTTTATCGTAAAAAACATCGACATACAGTATGTACTATTATAGTATTTTAAAACTGAACAAGCAATGGGTTAATTGACCAATAACTAAATTGTATGGATATAATTATTAAATGGATCATACAATCATTATTTAGTAAATTGCAATTCATAATTAATTGCAAACAACTTTTCAAATATAGTATGTTCAATTAATAATTACATTCCATTTATCAGTGAATAATGTTGCAACTAAAATTTGTTAATTCTGATATCAAAATTAGTTTACTATAATTAATATTTAAAAGGTTATTGTCAATAACAAGTAACTTAATCAATCGTTAATAATGTAACTTGTAGTGATGTAATTATTAATTGGTTGTTAACTACAGTGAACCAATATGCTTGCACTTGTCAATAAAAAATAATGTAAACACCCATGAAACTAAACCACATACACTTTTATAACCAAATCCCCTCTCTCACTCAACATATTTCATTCAAACTTGCCTTCCGCAAGAATTTATAACATTTCCGTACGTACATTTATAAATGAAAATTGTGCGATTCTTGTTGTACGTTGATTTTGATCAAAATCCTCATAAGTTCAACTTCAAGGCTGGTGGTACATTTTGTTGTGCGTATTCAATAGAGCTTTGGAGGCGACGGATTGATTGCTGCACTGACTGCAATGGTATGGTCTCCGACCGCCATGATAACGGTTGTGGATAATGAGAGTGTAGTGTTGCATGAGTTGTCGCAATCATAGGGTTTCTCTTCAGTGTGAGTCCTCTTATGCACCACGAGAATAATCCTTTTGTGAAAGGCTTGATCCCAGCGTGGTGCCTCAAATGGTCCAGTCGCGAGTTCTTCGAGGATACTCGCTTGCTACAGAAGTGGCGGTCGAATTTGTTTCCATAGGAATGGGTCCTGGCACTACCAGTGAGTTCTTGCCATAGAATTCACACTGGGTGCTTGACCAGTGGTCAATTCAGGATCATGACATTGCTTGTACTTGACGAGGCTGTGCGTATTTGGCAATGACTTGGCACACGTGCTGTCGAGAAAGCTTTCCACATCTTACCACATAAATTTAATGTAAAAAAAAAAAAAATAATAAAATATATTAAAAATTATGGAAATTTTATGTATTGTCAAGTTGAACAGTTAAACATTGACGGTCGCCGCATTGATTCTTCACTGTACGTGCACAGGGTGGTATACGGCGTTCAACAAACTTTTTGTATAATTCTAACAAATGTTTTGACGATTTGTCTAAAACAATTAACTGTACATGACTTTTATCAAACCATATACTAATTTTTTAAGGCTTTCTAAAATAAAAACAAATTGTAACAAAGATCACAAAATGTAGGCCTTTGTCACTGGTTTATCACTCAGTTTGTTAATTTCACGCGAACTATTAAAAAAATATCACAAACTTTTTTCCCCGTGTATCGTTCGAGATATCGCTGCTCGTGAATCTTCACTTGAGACCGCTTGTGGATAATCCTAAGGCAGGAAGGACTTAATGCAGATGTCGCACTCGTATAGGCCATACAAATTTTTCTTTATAATATTTCCATTTATCTTTTTTATATTTTTTTCCATCTGTCTTTTTTAGAATGGACTATCCATCTTTATTATCATTCTTACATCTGTAAATAAAAGTCACTGAATTAACCAACATCTATTTGGTTTTCAATCGGATGCCTTTTATTTTATATTTTCTTCAGTTGGATTGTCACTGCAAGAATATTATTGTAATAATTTTTTTACATTTCATTTTTTTCTTTAATAAATTGTTATTGATATACGAAGAAGAATTTAAACATGATTGTTTATAAAAAGATGACTTACCGTGATGTAAAAAGTCTATCCAATTTCTTCTTTAGTATTCAGCAGAACGATTATCCATGATATGCTTTGAACACATGTTACTTTAAAGTATACAAAATAAGAACGCTTTCTTATTAACGTTATTAATCACTGACTCCTTTCTAAACAAAGATTTTTTATATAAGTAGTTGAAGAAAAAATTAAACTTTTTATTATTGTCTTCTGAAATTTTAAATTGAAATTAAGTCAAATTATATAGAAATATTTCGAAATTAATATAATTTAAATAATATTGCCTATTTAATACTCTCAAGACAAAGCGTATATCTGTTATACAGTACAGCTGTTTGAGGTAAAAAAATAAGAAACAAAAGATAAACATTAAATAAATAATAAAGTTTATCTCGAAAGCGATAACAGTAGTAACATTTTAAATAAAAAGTAGAATTATTGAGTGTGATCTTTATTTTACAGTCTTGTAAACATATACAATGTAATGATATACGAACTTCATTAATTGTTTGAATTATTTATGATTAATATAGGAACTAAGGCACAAGCATACTTATTTCTATAAAGCCTATAGCTTTTCGTTATTCATTTTTATTGCGCTTACATTTATCACTTAATCTTTCTCTCAAGTTTAAGTTTGAAACTGAATTGTTATACTGAATTATTACAAATTAGAATTTTGTCTTGAACTATTGTAAATAATTTTAAACGATTACTCAGTTTAGAAGATGTTTTGCAATTTTAAAATAAATTCATTGAAATAGATTAAATATAATTCCAGATCTTTCATTCTATAGAGTAATTTATGCACACACAAAAATACTACCATGACACTAAAATTTTTTAGACACTTAACAATTTAGAATTGGGAAAAATGTGTTCATATATAAAAATATATTTAATTAACATTGAAAAGTCAATAATATTTTTGAGTGCATCACACTTAATACGTAACAAATTAAAAGCAGTCACATAGTACACGATAAATCATTATAGATATATTTCTATAAAATACCAGTATAAGTAGATTCTTAACATTGATTGCTCTTCAAATTTTATCACAACTTTAAAACTTATATAATTAGAGAAGAAGTAATGTCAATGTTTAAATGGACGGTATATTTTTGTTAAATTTTGTTACATACCAGTACCAAAATACAAATCGCACGAAATATGATTAAAAAAAATAGTAAATTATGATTTTAAACAACGAAAGAAGAAAATCAATGTACATTTTTCAGTCTTCTTGATTTGATCACATAATTGCAATATAATATAAAACTTCAATAAAGCAAATTAAGATGACATGTCTTACTGACTTTAAGAGTAAAACAAACATATAATGAAAATCTCGATTAAGACTCTAACCAGGAATGTAGCCGAAGAATCTGGATGAAATTTGAATTAGACGTTAATATTAATTCCCAATGTGAATTAAATATGAAAAAATGTGGTCATTTTACATGGAGTAATAGTATAGTGATACTAAAACATTTTATGGAGATTCCTAAAACAATTTTCCACTATAAATGTGTAGCACAGATATACTAAAGAAAAATGGTTACAAATACAAATTTGTTAATATAACAATACGATATACTAAAATGTATAAATAACAATATTTTTTACTTGGTACAGCAAAAACTTAAATATCAATTTTGTTAAAGTAACTAAAATAATCTTTTTTCACATACAAAAATTAAAAATATAAAATTAGCCAGTAAACTGGCTAGAATTCTCCCTCTAGACTAACACTTATCAAATAACTTATTCAATTTCGTATGTCATTTTCGTAAACGAGATCTTGATTGATTATTTCTAATAGGATTACTGTCATCACAACAATTAGAAAATGTTTAAGTATTAATTCCCTAAAATTCGGTTGAAAGTAAGGATATGAATTAACCTTTAGAGTACCAGCTCATCTCTGCACCAAAAACTAAGCTTTTAAACCCTCGAAGATAAATGCACGACATATTGTCTTAATAAGTATTCATAAAATATATATAAACTCTTTTCTACACTCTAAAAAATTGTCAATCGAAAGATATTTTCTCATTTGTTTCATGTGATCATTTTTCAGAGCGCTTTTCCATAAATCTTTAGAATTTATTAATGTTCAATTTTTACAGTTGCTAAAGGAATTGTTTATACTTATAGTATATGTTACGAATGTTGTATCTGAAAAAAAATAAGATTTACAGTATTGAAATAGATGAGCAGCGATAGAAAGTTAAGTAACCTGATACTTGGAGACGCCAATAAATTCTTTTCAAGAATTATTCATTGAAGCTATCAATGTGAAGAGTGGCGAGGTACACTGAAGCCATTCAGAAGATTGAAGTGCAATTTGTAGTCTGATGTAATGAACGTGATAAAAATAAAGACAGCAAAATTTCTTACATTTACTGAAATGAAAAAGAAGGTAGTGATGTTAACTCGTAAATCGTGATGATTCCTTTTTAAGCAAATTTTATGGACATCCATAAAAACTAAAATTGAAAAGAATGTTATAATTAGGATTATGAAAGATTAGAATAAGGCATATATTAACGAGAATTAAAGTACAGATAGTACTTTGTCTAGTTTGTTATTAGAATCATATTATAAAAAGTGTTTCTCACGAATATAACATTGATTAAGGAACGAAAATATTTCCTTTGACAACTATAAAAAGCGATCATTAATAAATACGAATAATTTGAAAGAATTAAAACGTCGTTAAAAAAAAGACAAGTTTATTATTTTAATTGTAAATATTGACATGTTTCCACAAAATAATTAATATCTTACTTTTCATTGCCATTATTTTCTTTCCTTTCTTTTGTATTTTATTATGTATATAATGTAATGTTTACTTATATACAAGTAAAAATTTCACAAAGGCCCCGAGTGTGTAATTATTACCTCGTAATCATTTTCAATTATATATCTTTAAATAAATTCCGGAAAAATAGTAAACAAATATGACAAATTGACATATTTCTTAAATTATAAGTATTTAATATTACAAAATTTTTTAACATTCATATGTAAGTGTCAATATTTATGTACAAATAGACATTCCTATAAATAAATATATTATATATATATAAATAGATATAATTTTAGATTTTTCGAAAAATTTGTTTATTTTTCATGTATAAATGAATTAGAAATGCTTGATTGTGATAAGTGCTAATATGGAATGTATATCTCTTTTTATAAGTCACGTCTGTGTCATAAGCGCCATCAGTCTTACATGTTTACTGTGCCTTCTAAAATTCAACACGATTTAAGTAATAGTTGCAAATCAGTACGTAACTATATAAATTTAAGTAATAGTTGCAAATCAGTACGTAACTATATAAATTTAAATAATTCATTAATTTTTAATATACTTGAAAATTAATTTTCTCTATTTTCTCATATTCAAATGTACCACATAATATGTATTAAAAATCAAAGCTACGTTATAATTATACATTTGAAACGAACCTATTTATTTAGTCAAATACAAAATATCAATTTGTTTATGCTAAATAATAAAATAAACAATAAATAATAAATGTACAAAAAAAGTACATATAAAATAAAAATTTAACAACAAAATATTAAATTTAATAAAATCAAAATAAGGCAACGTTGGCACAAAAAGTAATTGATTGTTAAGATTATTATCGTTACGTACATGTTAAAAAAACAGTAAATCCTTCTAGTTATTTGTTCGACAACGTGTCAAAAATAACAGAGTAAAAACGTAATTTTCATAACTTAATGTCAAATTTATAATATTTAATTGTTATTTATGATTCCCAATATTTTATAATTTAAATGAGTATTAAGCATTATCAATATTTATAATACAATTATTGAAATAGTTAATAAACAGTGAGGTATAATAATTTAAAATAATATACAATGATATTTAGGAACAAAGTGAAATATTTTTAAATAAAAATTTAAATATTAAAACAAATATAACACAAAATCTTTGTGATATTATTCAAAGGCGATTAATTGCCGATAAATATATATTTTTCAGTCAGAGGAAAATAAAAAGTAAAATCACTTTTCTTGTTTCAGTTAAACTAAATTCGATGAATTTGATTTCATAATGTTTTAGTCAATCTTCAATCTTAAGCTTTACTTGACTTCTAATTTATATATCTTTTTAAAAATAGTTTTTGTTGTAGTTTATGTGTTGTGTCAGGAATGATAGCCCTGTTGTAATGTCGCATGCATATGTTCCTTGCATTATGTGCGAAAAATATCATATGCAAATAGATAAAAAAAGTTGAGGATTAGGTTTAGTAACAATTATGGTTTTCGCACTTGGTTCAAGTCCATAATCAAATTCATCAGTAATCCTTAACCTTCCTATCTAGTCGCACAATATACTATTACCATAAAAGTTTAAAAATAGAACTCCCGAGTTACAGTTTTGTACCGTAGTCTCGTTAAGTTCATCGTCATACCTCCAACAAGTAAATTTATTGGCATTTTCATTTGCGTAAATTGGCCCTATTTCTTATTTCACGTAAAAAGATATCGTATTGCACGCATAGGGACAATTCGTTTCCTTCACAATAATATAAATAATGTTAATTTAACGGCACTTGCTTGAGCATATGCGATCACAACATTTTATGCGAAACGAAATAAATGTAAATCTCCCCTGTACATTTTTCAAGCCATCTCGGAGATCAACTACTGATGTGAAATTCCACAATATTTAATATCAAGTAAACTAAAACGTTTCGTTGGAGTATCAAAACTTGGACTGCAACGGCCTATGACCACTTCAAAATGAACATTAACACCGATGTATTAAGGAACAGTCGTTCGCAGAGTGTAAAAAGCTCGATTTTATAAAACAATGACATCTACGAAGGCGTCCGAGTATCTACAGTCAATCGATGGTACTTTGCAACAAATCATCCACATGGTCAGAGTTGTTGATGGACGCATCGATCTGCAAGAGGTGCGGTTGCTGGTGCGGCTGGTGGTGTTGTTGCTGGGCCCTGGCTTTTTGCTTCGCGTGGGTTTTCAGATGGGAATTGAGCATGGTCTTGGAGGCGAAAGACTTGTGGCAGTAAGTGCAGGGATAAGGCCGGTCGCCGGTGTGGCCGCGCAGGTGCACCACCAGGGTGGTCCTCTGCGTGAACCTCTTGTTACAGTGGGTGCACTGGTGGGGTCGCTCGCCGGTGTGCGTGCGACGATGCACGCTAAGGTAATTCTGCGAGATGAAGGCCTTGTTGCAGAGGTCGCAGACGTGCGGCTTCTCGCCGGTGTGCTTGCGCACGTGCACGGTCAGGTAGGTCTTGCTGGACACGGACTTGCCGCAGATGTGGCATACGTACTCGTTCTGGGGACCGGCGTTACCGTGGGTCCTCATGTGGACGAGCAATACCTGCTTGCGGGAGAATCGCTTGTTGCAGAGCTCGCAGTGGTGCTTCTTCTGCGGTGGTACGTAGTCCGGCTGATGGAGCTTGGCGTGCAGCCTCAGTCCCTGCCGGTAGCGAAAGGTGGCACTGCAGATGTCGCACTGGAAGGGCTTTTCCCTCGAGTGCACCAGCTGGTGGTCGTGATAGTTGTTGCGCGCGTAAAAGCCAGCCCCGCATACCTCGCACTGATACTTGTACTCGAGATTGTGGCGCCGCTGGTGGCTCGCCAGGTTCTGCCGGTGGACGCTGCTGTAGCCACACGTGCCACACACGTGGCTCTTACCCGAATCCACGAGGAGCTGCTGTTGGTGCTCCGCGTCCGTTCCCTTTTGCATCGCATCCTCCCCCTCGTCCTGTATCACGCGGACAACCTGCAATTCCTCGCACTTCTGCACGTGTAACGCGAGCTCCTCCTCGGTTACAAATGCTTCCCCGCAAAAATTGCACTGCACGATGCTTATGATCTCGCCGTTGGCGTCGGCCTTGGCCAGCTGCAGACGTTCTGCCAGCAGCAGTTCCGTATCGTCAGAGGTTAATACTTTAATCTCTGTGTCTGGGCAACATAGGTGGGTCGCCTGCGATAGCTTCGCTTCGTAATATCTGCAAAGAACAGAGATCCAATGTGATCATTCAGAATTGGTCTGACATCTTGGCATGTATTTTACTAGAGTTTAATTTGTTTTATTTATTTTTTCTGTATTGTTCGTTCTTTTTGTCTGTCTGTTATCCGGTCTTTCACAATAATTTCGTTCTTAGATCATTGTGTATTTCCATTGATCTTCTAACATTTTGTGCACTCCTGTAACCACTAATTACTGGACGTTGTTGTATCAGAAATTCCGCTTTTATTTTTTTTTTAAACAATTTTTTGTGTTAAAAAATATCTGGCTTTGTCCTTATAATTAATTTTAATTATTATTATACATCTATGTTATAGACGTATGCGTACTTCTTTACTTTTACGGTGCATCTATTCGTTTCTCCTTCAAAATAGTTAAATGCTGGATGTATTATACATTATGTTCTGTATTATAGGATTTTCAATATATTATGTATGTAGGCTGACCAAATAAAAGTGGTCAAAATTGCCATTAATTTATTTTAAGAACGAACATTCCTTAAAATATCTGATTTATTCGTATAAACGTTATATATAAACGTATATATGTTTACATTGTACGAATGACATTTTTTAAGTCTTGATTAATATTCTTTTGTGCTAAGAAGCACAAAACCCTTCGCCTGTTAGCATTAAAAAACAATATCTTTTTGTAGCAAACTAATAGAATTAGTTTTGCAATCTTTTATCCAAGAATATAAAATAAAAGTGTTGCTCTTCATAATGTAACTTAAATATAAAAATTGTCTTTTTTATATTTGTTGTATTAAAGTTGTATTAATTGTTGATAAATTTATATTATCCCTTTTGTCTAAGATCAATCATGGTAGTAAATATAAAAACGCATAATAAACGATATTACGTTTAGCAGTATACTCCTATATTGAATAAACGTAGGTCGAAACAATGCAGATGAAATGACACGCTTTATCGATTAACTGAATAAAATATTAAAATGCTATTCAACTTTAGAACCTGAAATCAATTGTGTGATTACGAGTATGTTCATAAAAGTAAAAGGAAAGATTATTCCTACAAATATTTTTTATCTTAAAAAAAATAATTCAGTTGTAGCCCCTTCATTTGAAAATTCTTATCTTCAATAGTAACAAATTGTTCAATATATTTTTATAATTGCATTAAACAATGAAAAAGTAAAAATAAAATCGCTGTCAAAAAGATTAAAAAAAAGAAAAATAATTAATAAAGTTGAAACAATTAAAATGTAATATTTCTTCATATAATCTAAAAATACTCACTTTAATTCCATCCATGTTTGATTCTGATGTTTTCATATTATTAATAATAAACAAATGAAGATTAAGTGTAAGTTGAGTGCAGAACATTATTTCTTTTCCGTGAAAACTTTTATTTACTAAATTTGTCCTAATATAATATATGTAATTAGTACTTCATTTTTCAAGAGTGACTTAATCAACAGATGTTAAAAGAATTAATTTTGTTCACAATCATAAATAATGAAATTAATTTCTTACCTGTTACCTATCACGTATTACATTTGTTAATCTAAACCTTATCATGAAAAAAGTTAATAAAAAAATTTAAATTATAATACGTTTTGTAAGGATATCACAATATTAAGTTTGAAAATAAAATTACAAATTCGTTACGACCCATTATTATTGTTATTCTTATTAACAATCATATTACAATAAACGTTCAACAATGATAAATAAGTTATTAGACTTAGAGTATTTGTCGTGTATTTAATATCAATATAATATCTTAGATTTATTCATTAAGACACTGTTGACAACATCGTTGCTTTTCTATTGAAATCTCATTATCCTAAAAATTGAAACAAATTACTTGCTATCTATCTAATCTTATAAATGTAAAATACTGATACTGTGTTAATATATTAACCCTTAATTATTTTAAGAAAATATCATGAATTAATTATAGAATCAAACAATTTACCTAACAATGAACATTGCTAACAGTGATTTCTGTATTGTCAGTATCAACTGTAAAGTTATTATCTGCACATTTAGTATTTCATTAATCAATGGCACAAGCGATTACCCTCTTCGTTAGAATGCTGTAATTGTATAAGTTATTAATGTTTAATATTCGATATAAAAATTCATCTTTTCCTTGCTTCTTAATTTTACTGTATCTAAATGATCAGAACAATTATTTGTATTTATTATTAATATCTATTTAAAGTGATTTCTTAATTCTAATTTGAATAGTTTTGTTTGCACTATAAAGGGGCTTTATCAGTGTTTTTAACAATTTTTGTAAGAGCATTTGTATAAAATTTCTCGACTTGTAATAAATATAGAAAAAAATTTTCAGAATAAAATGTATAAATAAATTGCCTTAAAACAAAACGAAGAAAAAAGAATTGGGAGTCCAACTGATAAAACAGCCTTAAATTATTTCTGCATGAAAAATGTGAGATTCCTACTTGCACATATATTACGTTTTAACATTTATTTACATATAAAATCATAATTTCCTAAATTCGAGTGACTTAATTCTTAGATATATATGGCTGTTTTTACAATATTTTGATTTAATATTTCATTTGATAATCTCGATTATTATCACTTTTTAGTTTAATTTATTGCTTACTAGTAGAATAAACTTGTAAAAACAACAATGCGCATAGATGATTTAACCATGTAATGTTCATCATCGTCATCAATATAGTTATGAACATTATAAAATATTCAAAATTAATTTAAAAAATTTTGTTACAATGTTTCTTGGCACAATTGTTTCTCTGTTACGAAAATTAACTTCAAAAATAAAGAAAGTAATCAAAAAATTTCAAAAGTTACTTTCTTAAACATGTCATTGGTTCATAAAATTTGTTTTGTAAAATTCTAAAATATATATCAATCTTTGGCATAACACTTCGTTTCTTATTTCATATTTTTTTTATTCTTTATTATTTAAAAGAGTGCTGAACATTTGTATGCACTTTTATAGCGAATTGTAATTTATCTTAACAACGTCTTAAGTAAACGTTAATCATTAATGTACTTTGACAATTTATATGTACAGAATTAATTGAGATATATATATATATTTTAAGTAACATCAAACACTTGAAAATTATATGTTATTAGTATTTAGCCATTTGTCATAGTTTTAAAACACTGGTTTTAAAAAATGACACGTGATATTTTAGTGATAATCACTGGTTACTAATGTTTGCAATTATCAATAAAATGTCACCATATATCTCTTTCAATATTCATCACGAATTTTTCTTAACTACATTTCTTGTGTACTTTACACATTATTGACTAGAACACAGTAGCTAAATTGATAAGGACTATTTATATAATATATTCATTTGATCGTTTATGTAGTTTGCATCAATATAATGTTCTACGCAAAATAAAATTTTAGCACATTTTACTAAACGTTTAAATAATAAAAAAAAAGGGGATAAAATTATTCCTGCTAAAAGAATAAGTTTATATATGAAATATATAATATATATTTATAGTATGAAATGTTATAGCAAAGTTCACTAGAATATTTCTCCGCATTTCGGGACAATAGTTATATAACTTTACACGATAAGAGTATATAAGATGATTTGACACAACATTTGGTGTTACAATTTGATTATTTCCATTGTGAGTTAGATTTTCTTTTCTGAATTTTATGAATTATTGCAACATTTAATAAATAACAATTCACTTCATAATCTTAAAATAAAATTTTCATATACAACATTATTTTTTAACTAGATAAAAGTGCATCAATTTATTATCTTTATTTTATTCTATCATTCCCCAAATAATTTTGATAGTTATAAATTGAAATAAAGCTCTACAATTCAACACCTCTGCTATAAAATACAAAAAAATATTAACAGTAAAATCAATAGTTCAAGATTCTGTCCTTTGTAAACGCACCTGATCTTGCTTAAATCTTGTTTATCACAGTAACATCGATCAATTCGTGTATAAAAATACATTATGACCCCTCTTAATACTATATTTGAATACTTAATAATTTCACGTAATATTAAAAATGAAAATAACTACACAAAGGGAAAAATTTAGACAAGGCAGCTATTTTCTTAGCCATTGCAAATGCGTTTTTTCTATCATAAAAAAGCGTTAACTGTAATAGCAAAAACTATGATTATAATAATAAACACCAAATGCACCAATATTTCATTGCAAATAATAGATTAGGATTACCTATATACTGCTAATGAGTAAATATATTGTCCTATACACCGTAAGTGAAATATCTCTTTAATGTGATTTGGATGTCGTATCTAGAAACTTGAATTAATAAATTTGTTAAAAGTCACAAAAAGTAGTACTTCCATAATGTATAACAATAACAATAATAATATTTAAATTTTATTCACAAACTGTTAGTAAGAAAATACAATTGCTTGTGAATAAGATCCCAAAATCCACTAAGTTTGGATTTACTTGAATAAAAAAGAGACAAGAGCAAATCCTGGTTACAAAATGTTTATACACATATATCAATTTTGATTTATATTTTACTTACGGGTATTTTACTTTCATTCCATTGTCAAACCTTCGTTACTACTTAACCAATTTAGAGAAACAATTGGAACATACATTTGGGACCAGTTGAAGGTTGTTTTTAAATATTGCTTAAGTGGGGTCTGTGTGTATGTACGTGCTTGGAAAAAAAAAGGGGGGGGGGAACAGTAAGTCCAAGTTATATAAAAACATAAGAGACGCGAACTGCAAGGTTGCACTGAAAGAAAAAAAGGTACATTAAGAATTACTATGCCAGAACCTTATTGTCTAACCATGTATACAATATAGGAAAAATTACCGTGCCAGCACGGTAAAAATTGTGGTAAAAAACATCAAAATATTTGAAATTACGGTAATTTTTCCTACATTGTATACTTAGCCGAGCATTAAGGTTCTAACAGAGCAATTTTTAAATGAATCTTTAGTTTCAGCGTGACAAATCGCGCAAAACCTAATGTTTCTTCATATGATTGAGCATGATGGTGCGCGTGACGAAACCCTTGCCGCACAAGGTACAGGTATAGGGGCGCTCTCCGGTGTGATAACGCCGATGCACCGTGAGCGTGGACGCCTGGGTGAAGGACTTGCCGCACATGGCGCACAAGTAGGGTCGCTCGCCCGTGTGTATGCGCTGATGTACCACGTAGTACTTGCGATGGGTGAAACCTTTGCCGCAAACGTCGCACACGAGCGGCCTAGTTTTGTGTATGCTTTTGTGGCTGTTGAGCGACTCGACGGTCGAGAAGGTTTTATTGCAGGCGTCGCACGCGTACGCCAATCCCGGGTCTGCGTTCTCCATGTATCTGGGGGCGCCAGCAGCACCCGTCTTGCTGTTGGCTTTGTGCGTTTTCGCGTGATGGTTGTATAGATTACGTGTTTCGAAGCGCATCAGGCACTGCGCGCAGGAGTACGGCTTGTCGGCATCAAAGTCGTGCATCTTTTTGTGTTTGTCGAGGAGCGTTCGGTAGCGGAAAGTCGCCTGGCAACGATCGCAAGAGAAGCTCTTGTCCTGATTCGCGTAATGGTGCGTCTGCGAGTAGTTGTGGACGGGTGGTGCCTGAATCGTGGACGCCGCCGAGTAGGTAGGCGCGCCAGGCTGACCCGCGCTCGGTGCCATAGAGGTCGCGTGGCTCAGCTCGTGCGCGCGCAAGTGACCGTGCGCGTAGAACGTCTTGGAGCAATAGCGACAGGCGAGTCGGCCCGGATATGACTCGCTGTTGTCCACGATCACCTGTTGCGATCCGTCTTCGTGACGCGGGTGGCTGGTGCGCATATGGTAATTTAATTTAAGGGCACTGCGAAACTCCAGGTTACAGACCGGGCAAAGATACGACTCGGCAAACATCTGCATGTGCTCATGGTACACGGATTGATCCGCGCACATGTAGTGCGCGGTCGACGACGTGGACGACGGTGGCGCCGCCGTTGCAATTTGCGTGGCGGGTGCTGGTGGAGGGGGAACTATCTGAAAGGACGGCGTCAACAATGACACGTGACTCGCGTACAACGTCGGTTGCAGTACGTTATAATAATTCGTTAATGGTGACTCGGTGACAGTCTCGGGCGATGGCGACAATATCTGTCGCAGCATTCCGGACAGTCCTCCAAACGTTCCGCCGTCCCTGAAATGGACAAAACCCAAGGACATTGCGGCAAGTGACCGATTACAACATATAGATAAGAATATAATTTTTTTTTATATCTTTTGGTTTTCAACTTTGATTTAACTTACAGACGTTCAATACGAATAGCAGGCGGTGAGATGACACGTACATTGAAAATATTGAGTTTTGTGTTCGTTTCTGCATTGTGGTTGTTGTGCAAAATGTGCTTGGGCGTTGCTCTTTCAGTCGTTTTTATACGTTGAAACCAAGTTTGAGTTTGGGTACAATTCGAAAACTCCCTCCTGAACTTGTCCCCCGCTTATTCAAATACTGAATTTCAATCGAATTTCCACAAGATATTCCAATAAAAAGGTGATTCACTTTCACCCACCACCAAGTGAATCTTCAAGTTTTCCGATTTAAAACTATATCTTATGAACACTGTCGATTTATAAAAATAATAAATCACACGTGTTGAATGAATGCCAATTAAAATAAGAGCAATTTTAGTCATCGAAGTAAGTTTATGCATATTAATGTAAAACGCATAAGAGGGTTGTGAAATTAGAAGTTTCATATAAATCAAACCTTAAGATTTCAAAAAGTACGACAAATTAATTCAATGTAATAAAGCTATTACACGAATTCAAATTTAATTTGTTATTTAAAAAAGTAATTGGTGCAACAATTACTCCCTTTGTATGAAATGATAAAAACTGAACATCAGAAAAATGGTTGCAATTAAAGTACACTAAATTTGACCTAAGAGAGAAAATATATACATACCTACACGTATTATTTTATATATAGGCAAAATATACCATAGAGATTTCTTATTATTTAAAACTAAAAAGTAAAAATTAATTTAAGTTGATTCATAGAATGTGGATTGCAGTATATGTTAAATTGTACCATTATAAAATAAGAAAATTTAAAAAATCTCACCTTTTAAACAATCTCTTTTTAATCCAGAAGCTTCGTTGTATTTTATCTTCGATAAAAATTATCGAAGACAAGAGTGAACACTGCACACACTAGTCACAGAATAATCACAAATATTAAATTTCCTATCATAAACTTTAACGACACACATTATACATTTGTTATACTCATTATAACAAACGAATGTAATAATATATGTTATTCCTCATCCCATCCAACTAGAAAAATTGTAAAATTCTGTACAAAAGCAAAACAGATTAATATGACGTTCAAATATCGTACACGACACTTTGAGCTTGTTGACAAAAGATTGATTAAATTTGTTTAACCATTAAAATGAATAAATATACATAACAAGCATGAAATAGTTAGAATGAAAAATAAACATTTCTCATTCAGTCATTTGAGTTAATAACAAAATGATACTCGCCTTTCTTTAGTCACAGGATTCCTTTGCTTTTCGATCAACCTAACTTGTCCTTGAATTGCTAGTCAAAAACCATCACACTTCTGCTCGAAAATTTTAACACCAAGTGAACAAGAAAAATAGATTACACTAAGCGCCCGAAATAATGAAATGAATACGTCTGTTGCAAGAACAATGAAACTTGCATAAAGATTATCGCAAATCTGCCTTAAAGATTTGCAAATTTCGATCGAAAAAACTTTTATCTCTTTTTTTTCCTTTATGGATTGATCACAGTCAGAAGTTTGGATCACAGTCAGTCATTCGATCACTAAATTGACAAAGTATGGCGCAAGTGAGTCACGGCCTACTGATCGTCAGTGATTGTTGACCAAATCAAGTCAAGTGCGGCATTAGTGCCTTTACATAAGCGTGGGAATATTATATTGACAACACGTATACATCGTTTACTTCATTATGGACAGTGAGGTCTAATTATTCAATTAATCGCGAGTCAAATGCAAAAGTTAAATTAAATTGTAACAATTTGAATAACATAATAAAATCCCCCTCTGTCCACTATACTCGTTTCTATCACAGTATACGCTTCAATAATTAAATAGTAAAATGAAATTAAGTTTTAAATACAAGTGATATAGCTTTTTGAATAAATGCATCAAAACGTATACCAATTACATGCTGACTTTACGAAATATACATAAATATAGATTTAATTTACGGTGTTTAGCAATTTGAATATTTGTTCTTAAAAGATTTATGGTAATGTATTAAGTAACGTAATTTTACATTGCATCAACATGTCATTGATAAAATTTATTTATTTTTTACTTCCATTTTAATCAAATTACTAAAACCTTATTACCAAAGATGGTTGTGGAATGTCTGTGCACTTACCTTATAAATTTACTTTTACATGCATTTTAATTTATATAGTATACAATTGCTATATATGATAGCCAAATATTTCAAATAAATATATTCATCATTTTAATTTGCCCTACATGTATACTTTATAAACTCTACTATTTTGTATAACACGCATTTTAATTTTTGATTTTCAAAGTCTAAAACAGCAGATATAACGTTGAAAAATGTTTTCATTTTAATTATAAATCTATGATATTTATATTTTTTCATTTTTCATTTACATGTAAGTCGCCGCTAAATGACTTGCTATTATGTAATTAATAAATTAATAATATCCATCTGCTGTGTTGAAAATTCAAAATTGGACATTAAAATTTTTATAACATGAAATAATTAAGTGTCTTTAAAACAATATATATATATATATATATATATATATTACCATTTTACATTCAAATATTATTCAAGTCATTTTTTTAAATATGAAGAATCTGCATTTTTTTAAATATGCTTTTTTATATTGAAAATAGTAAATTAAACAACCTTATCATACTTCCATTGAAATTCGCTTCTCATTTTATGACAAATTTAAACTGTCTTTTAGATATGTGTTTTTTGTGTAGTGATGTGTTTTCCACAACAGAAAAATGCATCTTTGGCTTATAAAAAATGGTCTGTGATATATTAACTTACCCAGATTTCGGGTCTCCTTCCGTGCCTTCCTGTAGCAATCCAATGTCAGTCATTTCAGCAACTTTTTGTTGTTGAAGTCCGGACGGACCAGCTTGGTCACACGTTAATGCTACATTAACATACGATGGTTGTTCCATATTTTTACTACTACTTAAATCCTCCTCTCCTTCTTCTTTAACCAATAATCCTAAAATATTTTATGCATTTTATAATTTATTTCCAACATTTCTGAATGTATTACATGACATAGAATAACTTTCATTGAAAAAATAAATTTTAGTTAATTATGACATTTACTCTAACCAATGTTTAAACAAACATCTATAATCACCTAAATGGACCCTTGTCATTCAAAAATTTTATAAAAAGTAATTTGTAAAAATCAATGCATCGAAAGTCTCGGAACTTTACTACTGCTCCTTTTAAAGGGTTCGACATTTTAATATTTTTGACTTATTACATTTAACACCTGATTTTTTTCCAAGTGTCAAAGAACAGCAGAATGGAGAGCTGTATGTGCAATTATGGTTTATTGCAACTAAATCTGTGTTTTTGAGATATAATATAGAACGCATATGTCTGTACATACCATTAAAAGGTAAGTTCTTATAATTCAAAAAAATAATTTAATTCAAGAGGATGAGGAAATATTTACCTTCATCTCCATCACATTCATCATCCATATTATCATCATCGCTCGATTCATCTTCTTCTTCTGGATGGACAGAAATGTTTGTTTGGCTTTGAGTAATTTGTTCATGCGGCGTGTGGGCACTTGAACCAGGAACAGCTTGAACTTGAGTTACTGAATTACCAGATGTGTCTAAAGGAACTGAGGATATTTGTTGCTGACTTGTTGATGAAATGATGATTGGTATTCCTAGGCCCATGTTGTCCATTATACCAATCCCCATGTTATTTTGATGCCCAGATACTTGTATCACATTGTTATCATATGTGTTTTCACTATTTTGTTCTTGTTTCAAAACATTCTAAAAGAACATAAATTTATATTTTAAACTTCAAACCTTAAAATTTTAATTTATTGAAACATGAAAATTCATCGCTATTTGTAACATATATAAATTATATTTTAAGACAGAATAATTTTATATACTTCATTACACATATTAAATATTTATTACATTACGTACAAATGAATAATTTGAATACTACCTTTTACACAGAGTAATCATGAAATTAATTTAAAATAGATTAAAATTTTATACTCTCAAGTCAAAATAATATGTCTGAATAACATTTTGTAATAAAAGACATTATAACTTAGTTTGTGTTTTTTTTTTCTATTGAATTTAAGTATTTTTTGTAAACATAAAAAATAAATAAACTTAATTTCTGCTGAAGGTTTACCTTTATTTATGATAATATTCAGAAGTAAAAAACTTAGGTTTGATGTTATAATTATTCTAAACATTTTTTCATTTTAAAAATATTTATATACATATATATAATGTATCTTACCACATATTCTTGTTTGTCTTCTATTCCTTCTTCTCCTATCCATTGTAATAGCTGCTTTTCAGCATTTGCTGTAGTATTCCAAAATTGATAAAATGATTCTACTTTGTACACACAATCATCGCATATTTTTTTTGGTAACTTGTCTTCCCTTGTTACCTATGTTGAATAAAAAAATATAATTTTTTTAAATATTTTTGTTAAATTTATAATAATTTACTTTAATATCAATTGATAAATTAAATAATTTTATTATATCAGATCTGCACTGAATATAATCAAATATAAATGTATATAATTAAAAATGTCAATAAAATATTGAATAATTTTTATATTTAAATGAATAATGAATATAAATTTTAAATTAAATTCCTATTTAAATCAGTATAAAATATTTAAATTTAGAAGATAAATTAACATTTAAATTTAAACAATGTTACACTTATTTCTACTTTGGATCCAACCATTATTAAATGCTTTTCCTAAGTAAAATTAAAATACCGGAGTAAATAAATAACTTTACTAATTGCATTATGTATTTAATTATAATTATATCACAATCTTTAATTATTATTAGTATATTAATAATTAATCAATCATGCGATTTACATTTAGACAATTGTGCATTATAATAAATCATTAATTGAATTACCCCACCTAAAAAAAAAAAATGCAAACGACGCTATCCGCGTCATGTTGATGTATAAGATTGACCGTACTGCGAATGCAAATTCCATTAAGCGCAATGTTTCATAAACAATAACCTTTGTTGGAAAAGGTAACAAAGAAGCGATTTAGACGCCGCCGAGGAAAGCATAAATATTTATCTCATTCTAACAATGTTATGGCTTTGATTTTCAAAAAGAGGGAAAAGATCTAACTCCAATGTTATATTTCTTTGCTTTGCAAAATGGCGGATGCTTGGTTCTAAACGTAGATGGCTTACCTTGACCGGCAAACATGCAGCGATTTTCAGAAAAATCTGTCTCACATCCCCTTCCCCCTCGAAAATGGGCACATTCACATTATCTTTAACGAGGCATAATCGACACAAATCTATATGATCCATAGACGACATTTTTCTATCATTTGATTATAATTTTTAACGTGAATCCGCGTCGCGGACGCAACCACTTATTCAGCCGCCTGAACGTCCACACGAAAAGATACGCAACCGCAATGCACCGGCGCACGACAGTTGCGCGCGCATTCCCTTAGATAGATGACACCACCGTCCAGTCGAAGGAAATAGTAATAAAGCTCGCCAAATTCAAACGTCGATGTTATAAATATTAAATTTTAACAAAATAAAGAAAAACGCGGGAAATGAGACATCAAATCATTTATAAACCTTATTTTAACATTTTTATAATTTCAAATATTTAACTTTATTTTTTTTACCTTCTGCAAATTTTCTTTTTTATTGAATTTCTTTCATTGAAGAAATCGATTAGCTAATGCTTTCCTAAAATTTGACCGTTATTTATACTTCTTTTATTTCTCGTCAAATTTGCCGGGAAATACAAAATTCTTAATGTCAACTACAATAAATTAGTTATCTTTTTATTTTTATTTTATAACCAAGTCTAGCTTTTATGTTTTTAATGTATTCTCCCATTAGTTTGAAAGATTTCTTTAAATACCTAAATGAAAACTAATACATGATAAATGCAAAAATTGGAAAGTCACTAAAATGCCGGTAAAAGAGGAATTTTCGCGCTTGACGTGCCCATAAAATTCAGCAGCGTAATATGAAAATGATGCGCGAGGAGATGCAGCTCTGTCCGAGTTGGCATCGTTGATATTTAATTTAGACTTAGATACATACCAAACAAACTAAACGATAATGTAACAAAACTTCGATTCGTTCGTCGTAATTATTTGCACGTTTAATCAACGAATTTGTTTGCTTCCTAGCTTTCGATGATTCAAAAACAATTATTATTATAATACTCTACGTGGTTATCGCACTTGTATTTCAATTATATCATTGTTTCGTGTGATCGCGGATAAAGCGTCACATTGCCACGTGCGCTTTTCAAATTTTCTTTGTTTTATACATGATCCACTGCATTTTCATATTTAAATTCACATAATATAGACAGAATGGTGAGTTTCAGTCATTAATTTTAAGTATCTTTTGACAGGGGACAGTTTAGAGGTTATCTCCTAATTTAGATATCAAATTCTTGCTCATTGATTAATTTTATGGTATAAATTAATTCACAGTTAGTATTGTATTTTTATTAACAATTGCATTTAGTTGAATAAAGCAGTAGGTCAAAATTAATTAAAATATGTCACTAGTGGTACGCAATATTTATTTATTGTTTGCATTTTACACCTACTACATTTTATGTTGTGTTTTTATTATAGTATCTGCTTTTTATTTTAAATAAATAATGAGAATCTGTTAAATGTTTTTTATCTAATAGGTATTAGTAATTTTAAAGGTATTTTTTTGTTAGATTATATAGGTATAAATTGAAAATTATTTTTAATTTTATTACAAGTTAATGATAAAGTCAAGAGAAATTGATATTTATTAATATTTAGCAATGAAATTGATTATTTTATAGGTTTATGACAGATTAAGATAATGAAAAGGAACAATAGAAACACAAAATGGAAAACATTAAAGATAAAGCCTATTGTCCATCTCATTTTATCTGTAGTGTTTACAATTTACTGTTTCTGTCACCCAAAATACTTAATCTGGCTCTAGTCTTCCATTGAAATAACTGTCATATTTAAATTTCTACCAAAGTAAAAAAAAAAGACATTCAAGTTAAATTATACTAATGATCATTCCTAAACTGAAATTAATACAAAAATTTAATACTTTATTCTTCCTTTTGCAGAAGTTCATTTTTATACTTTTGTATCTGCTGATTGTAAATACTACTGTTACATTAACAGAAAAGAAGGCAAGCAAATATGTTAGTACATTAATAAATGCAAAGTGGCAGGAAACGCCTCTTATTCTTGAGGTAGCAGAATATCTTAATGATGAAAATTCCAATTACTTTTGGAATATTGTTGATATAGTATCTAGTAAGACTCAAGATTTTGCACAATGTAGTAAGTTACAAATACATCCATGTTGCAAATTCTATACAAAATTAAAAAAATGTTGACAAAACTTAAATATTTATGTTTTTAATTAAAACTTTTTACTATGAAATAATTAAAAGTTTCAGCAAAACAGCATTACGATTTAGTGCTGGATATTGTGGGAAAATTGTTGACTCCGTCAGAAATTTCTATGTTAAAATTGGGATTGTCATTGCGACTTTATTCAGCAAGAGTTGAAATGTTTATACAAATGTCTTTAAATAAATTAAATCCTGAAATTACTTGTAACAACTTCATTGATATTGGTGGTTATATCACATGTAACTTGGAAGATGTAGATAAATTAATTAAGCAAGTATGTGCTACATATTATAATTTCACAGAGTGACTTCAATAGAAATTTAGCCTTCTATTTCTCATATATATTATTTTATATTAGGAAACTTGGAAACATATAGATACATACAGTGTAGATCACTTTTACCTTGGAAAACAAAATACTAATAAAACCATCGTTCTTTATGGACAAATGGGTACAAAAGAATTTGTTCCAATCCATGAAAAATTAAAAGCCGTTGTTGAAAACAACAACATTAATTATATTCTTCGTCACTACGTAAAAGTAAGTTTTTTGTGAACCAAAAATAGAGTAGGATTATTAATTTGACTTAATTGTGTAGATGTTTATAATCTAAAATAATATGTTTTTATTTGCAGGACAGACGTAATAAAAACGTACGTTTATCTGGTTATGGAGTAGAACTCCAAATGAAATCAACTGAATATAAGGCTACTGATGATTCTGATATTAAAGAAAAAGGCTCCAAATCAAATGAAAATGAGGATGATGATGAAAGTGTTAATGAAATTGATGGCATAAACTTTGCAGTTTTAAAGTAACATAAACATACTGTTTCTAAAGCTACACTAATTGTTATATATTATGAAATTTAGAAATAATGTTTATCAATTAAAAGAAATATTTCTTATTATATTTAATGTACAATTAAAAGAAATTTATGAATTGATAAATATTGTAATTATTTTAATTACTTTTTAGATTATTGTACACTTTAATATATTGTAATATATAGAATTCATTTGCAGAAAATTGTATCCAGATAAGGTTAAAGAATTGGACAACTTACAAACTCATCTTCTAGAAACTAGTCATGAAATTGGTGCCTTGAAGGTTTGGCAGTTCCAGGAACTAAGTCATCAAGCAGCTGAGAGAATAATGCATGCCCCTAATGATGAGGCACTCCAAGTATTAATAGACATTGCGCAAAATTTCCCCATGCAGGTAATGATATATATCTGTCAAATAGAAATAAATATTGCCTTGTATTAGAATAAATGAGTAAAAATTGTGTTATAATTTCATTTCTTTTTTAAGGCTAAATCACTTATAAAAACGAAAGTTAGGAACGAAATGAAGAAGGAAATGAAATCAAATCAAGAATTATTTTATTCCCGACTAACCATTCAGCCAACTGATACCGTGTTATTTGTTAATGGTCTATATTTTGATTTAGAAACAATAGATGTTCTTACTTTATTAGAAAGTTTAAGATCAGAACTACGAGTCATGGAATCATTGTATAGAATTGGTTAGTAAAAATGCGAAACAATTAAATTAATTAATCAAAGCATAATAAACAATTTTGCTTTAATCATTTATTACATCTCAGTTCTAAAGTAAAATTTATACATGCATATTTAAAATTTTAATTGTCTTCTTTCAGGTTTCAGTAACAAATTAATATCAAAATTATTGGCATTAGATTTGTCGGGAAATCTAGTTAATACTGATTTTGCCATTGACATAAGGGATTCTGCGATAATTTGGTTAAACGACATTGAAAACGATTTACGCTACAGTAGGTGGCCATCATCTCTATCTGAATTACTTTTACCAACATTCCCTGGCATGATTCGTCACATTCGTCGTAATCTTTACAATCTGGTAATTGAACAATACAATTTCATATACACAGAATTGTAAAGAAGACTTCTAATGCAATTTTGAAAATTACGTAGGTTCTAATTCTTGATCCTTTAAGTAAGGATTCCGTGCCTCTACTTATGTTAGCGAACTCTCTTTATGATCATTCCACTCCTCTACGAATTGGATTTGTATTCGTTACAAATCCAGATAAATCTGCTACTGGCCTTACAGATGCTAGTGTAGCAATTAATAATGCTTATCATTATTTCATTGAAACGAAAGGTGTACAAGAGGCACTCAACTTTTTAATCAAGGTAATTTATTAATTAATGGTAAAAAGTGAAAAATTATTCGATTTCCATTTATTTGAAACAAATTTTTACAGTTAATCAGTAACCATGATTTGAAACCCGATGATATAAGTGATATTAAAAAAGCAATAAAAAGCCGGGATTCAAACACTAACATTGATTATATTCTTGGGGAGGAAGCTGAATATGATATTGGTCGTTCGTTAACACACGATTTTATTAAGCGCACTGGCTTCAAAAAGTTCCCTCAAGCTTTGCTCAATGGTGTACCAATTCCTTCAAACCAATTAAATGCGCAATTCTTTGAAGAAGCGGTACTCACTACTATAATGCAACAAACTCCTTCAGTTCAAAAAGCTGTTTATAAAAGGGAATTGACTGATAGAGATGACATTGTCGACTACTTGATGAATCAGCCTAATGTTATGCCTAGGTATGTACTGATTAACATTTTTTCTTTATTTTATTAAAGAATCAATTTTTATTTATTTGCATTATTTTCAGACTAAATGAAAGAATTTTGAAAACTGAAAAGAATAATTGGTTAAATTTAATTGGAACAATCCCAATTTCCCAATTGGAACAATCTCAATACCAAAAATGGAGTGCTCAGGATACATCAAATTGGCTAATGAATAATATAAATTACATGTACGTTCATAATAATAAGCATTTGTATAATATTTGGATTGTTGCTGATCTTCAATTAGCATCTGGAAGGAGATTATTAAAAGAAGCACTTTCCTATTTGGTAAGAAACTCAGTTTTACATTTATATTACATCAATTTCAAGATCATTAATGAATGCTGGATATATTTACACATATGAACGTTTCGAATAATAATGTTTTATTGTTATTACGTATTTATAAATATTATGTAAATATAAAAATGTTGTATTTTAAAATTGTTACTTTCGTATTAACAGGAATCGAATTCTATTGCCAGAGCAACTGTAATTATCAATAATGATGAATTTAATGTTGAGGATGGGTTAAATATTAATGAAATAGCTTTAGCAGCTTTAAGTGCTTTAACTCCGGATAAAGCTATAAAGTTTATTAACAATATTCTTAAAGAAGAGAACTTTGAATTACTAAAAGGCAAATTTTCGATTGAGGTAGATTTTTTACTATTAAAGTTTTATTATTATATTGTATTTTATACTTATATATAAATTTTCATGCGATCTGATGACTGCAATTTTCGTTTAGGATAAGGAAATAGAAAATCACCTTGAAAATAAAAAAGAGTTAATTAAAGTACAAAGACATTACGCCAAGACCGTCTTAAGTTTAGAAAAAGGGGCATCAGCTATTATTTGCAATGGTCGCATCATTGGACCTTTGGACAAAAATGAAGAATTTACTAGTGAAGATTTTGAGCTATTACAAAGATTCAGTGAAAGCACTTATGGCGATAAATTATTTAAATCTTTAGTTAAAAAGCAGTTGTTTAAAGATGAGGATTATGGTAAAGACATACAAAATTTACTTCGTATAATCGATTTTGATTATACCTGAATTTTTTGAAGTATAGTGTACATTTAATTTTTATAATTATTTTTTAGAATCGAATGAAGTTACAGACGATATGATTATGAAGATAGCAGCATTGTTAGTACCACGTCCCCAAACTCGTAGTCGTTTTAATGTGGAATATTCAAGCGACGAATACAGGTATTTATCATTATGTTTATCATATATTATCATGTAGTTAGTTGACCTTATGTTATTTAAATTTATTATTATCTTAAAAAATAATGCTTTTTTGCAGCGCAATAAAAATTTCTGCGTCAAAACCAGATGAAGTTGCATTTAATTTTATAGCTATAGTTGATCCCGTTTCAAGAGGTGCGCAAAAATTAGGTCCAATATTAAAAGTGTTGCAGCAATCATTGAATTGTAATATTAAAGTATTCTTGAATTGTTTGGATAAAAATAGTGATATGCCATTGAAAAGGTATTTATAATTAAATGATTGAAAAAAGGAATTGCACTGTGCACTGATCATATTAATGCTTAATAAAAATATATTCTTCGATTTAGTTTTTATCGATTTGTTATGGATCCGGAGTTACAATTTAATGCAGAAGGAGATATAGTGGGAGCTTTTGCTAAATTCACCAAATTGCCGACTTCATCTTTGCTTACTCAGAATATACATACACCCGAAAATTGGCTTGTCGAAGTTGTTAAGAGCGTTTATGATTTAGATAACATAAAATTAGACAATGTTGCGATGGGTATACATAGGTAATTATAACTGATTTTAATTTCGATGGTGTCATTTACTAGACATAAATGTTGTTTTCTCCTTAAATCTGATTTAATAATAATAATGTTAAACATTATACTTACAGTGAATATGAATTAGAATATTTACTCCTAGAGGGTCACTGTTTTGAAGCAATGGGAAATCCGCCTCGCGGTTTGCAAATAACTTTAGGGACTGAAAAGGACCCGGTTAGGGTAGATACTATAGTAATGGCCAACTTAGGATATTTCCAATTGAAGGCAAATCCAGGCGAATGGCTCTTACGACTTCGTCAAGGTCGATCCGCTGATATATATGATATTAATAGTATCGATGGACAGGATGTTTTACAGCACGAAAATGACGTCAAAGTACTCGTCAGTTCTCTGCGAAGCCACGTGCTGAAAATGAGAGTTAACAAAAAACCTGGCAAGCAAAAAATGGATCTTCTGGCTGACGATGATAATAACTCGGGCATATGGGATTCCATTTCGAGGTAAATACTTTGTTATCAATGTTATTATAATTAATTATTATTTTCTTTCGTGGTGAACTTCATGTTCACTTTAATGAATAAAGATTTGAAAAAAACAACAATTTCCAGTTTAATTCTTATTCATTCTTTTTTTTAGCTTTTCCATACCTTGGTAAGATTTTAATTCATACGTTAAATTCGAATTCAGCTTTTGCGATAATGTAGAATGTTCATTGTTGCAGTTAATAAATACTGATACTTATCTCTTATCAATTTATTCAGGACTTTTACAGCTGCTGATGATACCGAAGACAAAGAAGAAAAAATCAACATATTTTCCTTGGCTTCTGGTCATTTGTATGAAAGGTTTTTGAAAATTATGATGCTTAGCGTAATTAAACATACAAAGAGTCCAGTTAAATTTTGGTTCCTCAAAAATTACTTATCTCCAACTTTAAAAGTATGTTTCACATTAATTTTTGTACAATTTAACTTGTAACCTTGCTTTATTTTAACACATAATAAATCATGGTTTAATTAATAATCAAAAATAAATATTTCAGGACTTCTTACCTCATATGGCCAAGGCTTACGGTTTTGAATACGAACTCGTTCAATACAAATGGCCTCGTTGGTTAAATCAACAGACTGAAAAACAAAGAATAATCTGGGGTTACAAAATTTTGTTCCTCGATGTCCTATTTCCATTAGATGTTAAAAAAATAATTTTTGTTGATGCTGATCAGGTAAGAATACCAATAACACAAAATAATTTAATTAACTTTATACAAAATATAATTTATTAACTATCATTTCTTTCAATACAAAATGTAATAATAAACAGTTTTTTAAGTATTATTATTGCAATTTAATAATATTTTGAAATATTACTGTTATTGTTTTCAACTTTATCAAATAATGTTTGATTTTTAGGTTGTTAGAGCAGATTTGAAAGAATTGGCAACTATGGATCTTGGTGGAGCACCTTATGCTTACACCCCATTCTGCGATAGCAGAAAAGAAATGGATGGCTTTAGATTCTGGCGACAAGGATATTGGAGAAATCATTTACAGGGACGTGCATATCACATCAGTGCATTGTATGTTGTTGATTTGAAACGTTTCAGACGTATTGCAGCTGGAGATAGACTCAGAGGCCAATACCAAGCTCTTAGTCAAGATCCTAATAGTTTATCTAATTTAGATCAGGTAAAATGTTTCTTTCTAAATATTCAAGTGCTTCATTCAAAGGCTGTTAAAAGTTAACTAAATACTCAACAACTTTTATTGTTTAATATATACATATATTTAAATGTATATCCAATTTATCTTCAGGATCTTCCTAACAACATGATTCATCAAGTGGCTATAAAAACATTACCTCAAGAATGGCTGTGGTGTGAAACATGGTGCGATGATGCATCCAAAAAATATGCTAAAACAATTGATTTGGTAAGTTGAATATTTTGTTCTTTACTTGTTCGACTTTTGAATGAATTACAAGTCATGACATTTGATAAAGATTTTCAACCAAATTTTAATTAAGAATGCGTGAATTTTTTGTTACGTAATTATTCAGAATTATGGTATAATTAAATATTTAATTTTTTGTAACACTTTACGTCGATATTCTTGTTAGCGTATTAGATTATAAATTCATAATCGTTGTTATAACGTATAATTTCATGATAAGTACAATGAAATATTTTTTGCACGTTTGAACTGATGCAAATGTTAAGTACATCTGCTTTTGCGAACAGCGATTGTTTAACAAAAAGAAATCTGTAAGTCAAACATGTATTTATATTTCAGTGTAATAATCCAATGACGAAGGAAGCCAAGTTGCAAGCAGCTATGCGTATCTTGCCCGAATGGGTAGGATATGATGAAGAAATCAAAGCGCTGCAGCAGAGAATAGAAAATGAAAATCGTCAAACCGAAAAGGAGCAGGAAGGTAATCACTTTTTTTTCAAATCAACTAGTATTTGAGTCGTTCACAATTTTGTTATTTAAACAATTGATTCAACTAATCTTTTTTAATTTAATTTTTCTTACTCACAAGTTAATTATGTTATATTATAAATGTTTCTTTTTTTTCATTTTCAGGTTCAACGGATGAACCTGCGAAACATGAAGAATTGTAAAATATTAGTCAAATAGGATGTTCAATGTGCTCGGCATTGAACAATCGTGCAAAATTGTCGAATTAATTTTTTCACTTTTTTATGAAGTACGCATCGCGACAATTTATTACAATTTCTATATGAAATTTATTATACTAAACATGAAAATTTGTCAAAGCATTTTTATTTAACGTGTTTATTCGTGTATGTAATTAGATTCTTTTTTTTACAATCATGTTTGTAATATTTTCGTTATTAGTACGTTGAAACCATTGTGTAATTTTTATTAGAATACTTGATAATATTTGTATCAATGGAAATTTTAAGGAAACGCTATTAATACTAGTATTATCACACAATTCTTATAATTAAGAGTTTGTGATGAATTTGTGATTTTACATTGTTTTCAACTTGTGAAATAATAAAGGGTACACTTTCTTAAATGTAGTTAGTTATTTATAATTAAATCGTTATTTAACATATTATATTTTAATAATGTAAAAGTTAAATTGGTAAGTATATTATATTTATTACACTGTACTTCGAAGTACTTTTATGATTAAAACCATATTTCTAAAACGAACTCGAACCAGTATATCTTTCTCTTTAAACTTCAGGAACAGCGAAAAAATGATTCCACCTTACCACGAGATCCAAGTCTATTATCATTATTGTTATTTCTACTATTTTTTCGAATATTATTTAAAAAGTCTCCAAGGTACAAAAACGGCGGTACAAAAAATCACAATTGGATAAATAAAGATATTAATTCATGATCTAAATAACAAGGAAATACAAATTTAAATATTTATCTGAGTTATGATATCCTTGATTATATTCAATGAAAAACACCGACTTCATTGGTGCAACAATTTATACGCAGGATAATCGAATTGAACAAGGTATACCTTAAATAAAATAAACTACATTTTAATCGTTCCGCAACATGTAAGTATATTTACACGCAACTAGTTTTTGCGACTATTTTTTATTAGTAAAACAGTTCTTCAAAGATCCTAACAACTTCAAATAATAATATTATCAAATAAATAATTAATAACTAACATTAATAACATTGCTATTAAAAATCGTCCAAACAAACTACTCATATCAGCTACAAATTACATTCATTATGATTTCAGCGTCTAATGAAGAATGAAAAAAAGATCTGCGGACAATTGATCGTGAAGGGAAAAATCGACCGTCGTTCAGAGGCATCAGCGTTGTTCAAGTTGAATGATCCTTTTCTCATGCATAGTAAAGTCTCATGCATAAATAATCGAGCCGTTCGATTATCGCGTAGCTGCGTGGACACGAAATCTAATAGCTGCGATCAAATGTATTAAACAAGAATCTGACTAATCCATGAATCGCTCCGATATGTAAAGACCGAACAAAAAGAAACCGGTTGTATGCGAACGCATTAATGCGGCTCTGTGTATGTTTTTTTTTTTTTTTTTTTTTTTTGACCATTGTTTATATAATCGTTTTCATCGACATTCTATTGCAGATAATCTAAATCGGGTCAGTCTCGTTGCGTTGTTTCAATTATCTTCCGTCTTTAGTTTTTGTAAACAGCACCTCGTATGCGTGCTAGTACCATCGCGGAATATTGTACAATTAGTCGCGTCCAAGTCTTTGTTCCGCGTCACTTACTGCGACCGATGCTCGCATGAATCTCTCGCCCTTTTCCTGCCATGGAACAATTTAACCTGGACCAGTCAAAGTAATTATCAGCTGTCACTTCGAACTGTCAAATACCGTCTTTTATTTTCTCATTTCATTATAAAGAGAATAATTTTGAAACCACTTTTATGTCAGTTTAATAGTAATTACTCGGATAATTTTATATCACAATTCTGTACCAATAATTTTTGTTACATTAAGACTTTGAATTATCGTTTGAAAATTTTATTTGCATTGGAAAATTGACTTGATTCGTGCCATCCATTTTTGTGATCCGGGGTAAATGAGATTCAAACATTTTTACAAGTAAGGTATTTCTGAGTACGTTTTTTTGGAAATCTGTTGTAGCATGTTGAATGAAATCTTTGCGTATCAAAATTGTTCTCCTGGTATTCATGTCATGAAAATTCACGATATTTTGATCATTCTTATTCATCATTATCACGTTCTACGAAAGTCATTATAGTTACGTTGATTTTTGTTCTACTTCTTGTGCACTTTTTATATAATTGTTAGTTATTGCTTTGTTAACAAACAAATAGTTTAAAGGAAACGTTTATAGTTACTTCCGAAGAATATAATTTAAATTGGGTTACCGAGTTGGGCAAAAAAATTAAACGCACATAATTATCTGATTTATAAGAAGTGGCTTGAAAAATTGCGAGTCTTTTAGAGAATTTTTTAATAAATTATAAACAGGGTACCATGTAAAAATAAAATGTGTATATATATATATATATATATATATATATATATATATTTAATAGGATTATAGTTATGGATTAGCAATAATCATAAAACAGATTTTACTGCAGTTTTTGCTTCGACAAAACGATTGCTTGTTTAATTTCTTAATTGTTATTTTCGAAAAACAATTTTAATGTTATTTGCGAGCGACTGAATGTTGAGCAAAATGGTCACAACTTGGCGGATCGTCGGAGGAATTGCTAAAGATAAAGGCAATAGAGGGTTCACGTTTGGCCAAAGTTTTCTTTGCTCGATTTTCGCTCGTTCGTGTTAATTTTGCCCGTGAACAATGTGGAGCTTTGAAATGGAGGAAGAGAAAATTTTACCATGCTGCTCGAACACGTAAATATTATTTCCATAGTAACCTGAAACTCGTCAGCTTATTCAATTATTTTCTTTTTAATGTTTCCCAAATTTCACAGGCATACAAATGTACAATGCCTTTTAGTTGAAACAAATAATTGAATTTTTTTTTTTTAATTTAAGGAACGATCAATAATTTGAACGATTTGAATTTTCGTAGCAAAATCGTCAAATTCTTTCCATCAGCTTTAATGGTTAATAATATTGAATGGTTTTTACTTATTTTTTTCATTTTGCGAATATTTAAATGAATTGATATTTGCATGAAACAATCCGTAATTCGATAATTGCCGAATCAAATTGACAAATGAAATTATTTTATGTATCATTTGATAAATAATAAGTGGTATTTGGAGCATATAAAAGGCCACGTTGTCGGGACTTTTTACACAGTTTCCGTATTTTATCTACGCATTCTCTTCCTTGGCCTTGAATATACTATACGTTGACCGATTATTAAGGTCAGTCGATGGGACAAAAAACAACTCAACAATTTGCCAAAGAATTTCAAAATGAAGATAAAATTTTGCATGAGCACGAAGTTACAATAAGTTTTTTTTTTTTTTATAAAAATATTCTACAAAAATTTAATTAAATCACAGGGAGGAATGTTGTTAGAAGGGATAAAAGAATCTGAAAATTTGCAATAATTGCAAATCCTCGTTCTTTACAGCTTTGTTATACTAATGTTAATTTGCAAAATTTGTGTAACAATTTTAATTAGTTTCCTCCATTAGAATTTAATGTTTCATTGAGGAATAAGAGCAGAATTCCTAAATTTAGATCAAGATATTGCGGCAAAAAGTTGAAATGCAATTTCGTAATGCAATGAAAAAGCTCTGGCGTTTGTTGTAAAAATATTATTAGGTCGCGAATTGCACTTTCATCGGGAGCATGTCACTAAGTTAAGGCGCTGTAAAATTGGTGTCAAATATTCATTACGAAGAATGCAGATATCAGTGCTTATCTTCTAATTGCACGGTTTAACGCATCAACGATAATTAAATCAATTCTTCTTGTTTTTCTCATAACTCTTCTCGCCGTTGAATAAGTTCGTTCAGAGAAGTTTGATAAATTCAGCAACATTGGTGCCGATTGATCGGTGCAAATTAAATCAATGCGCGTCTTTCTCTCTACGTAGAAATGGTAGATAAAAGGTTTTACTAGCTCGTTCGAAATTCTTGAACTTTTTATGATATTTGGTCAACTTATCATTTGGAACAAAATAATATTTTTTTTCTCTGAAAAATTTTATTTTTCTCCGCTTACAGAGTTGCGATCTTTCTCGCTCAGTGTCGATCTCTTTTTCGTTTCCTTATCAAGGCAATATTGTAACACCACGTTGACGTAATTTTTCTAAAATGTTTACAGTTTCAGGAATGTATGAATGTTCTATTACAATTGCTCTGAAAATTCTGAAATAAATTCTGAATAATTATTATGGTTTAAACGTTTCAGAATTTTTCAAAAAAAAAACGATAATTTATCGAGGGAAACAATTTGTGCTTTAAGAACTAATTTGGACAATTAATAATAATTGTCAATGTTAGGCAATTGAAGGTATTTTAATGGTCAGTATTGTTGATGGAATATTCATCCACTTTTAGTTATATTTCAGCTCTTTTAAGGACATTGCATTAAATTTCAACGTGTATAGTTGTTGATTGCGAGCTGAAAGTGATTCTTGATTATTCATTCACTATCGTCTGTTTCTCTCAATTAAGATTCACACATCGATCACATTTGTTAATGTTACTTTTGTCTTTAGCACGCACCAAGGTTGTGATATTTTCTAAATGCAAACCTCGTTACGTAGCAGACGTCAAAATAAGAATTTTGTTTTGGAACTTTTACGTACTATAATAACTTAATTAAATTCAAAATAATACCTGGATAAAACGAACAAATTCCAGTCATTTCAACATTTTTATTTTAATGAAGGAACGCTAACATATTTTTCTTTTTATATTAGGTAGCAGATCCTATTTATAATAAACAAAATAAATAAAATAATTCAAGTTATTTAGTATAATATTTTATTATTTACTTTATTACGTTCATATAATAATTTTGTTTAAATAATTGCCAGATCTGTCAAAGTTTGTATTTGTTTAAAGTCAATTCATTGTGAGATAAAATTGTCTCAGTTACCGGAACTAAATTTTACGTTTATTTTTAAAAAGACAAGATAACTCGATAGTTTCATTTCTTACTGAATAGATAAAATTCCCTTTCATCGGAAGATTCCATTAAATATGAATGTAATACAATAAATTTGACGGCAGTTTGTAAAAATGAAATTTAAAATAAGTCATTTTGTATTTTATAATCAATTCTTTTTGTTATTCAAAACCAATGGAATCTTGTGATCATCCGTGAAAATGGTATTGGTCTAAAGAATAGCAATAAAACCTGAATTATTTCGAGATAAAATTATCATATCTACCTTCGGAACTTCGTTCTCGGCCGAAACCTCCGACTCGAAGCTAAATTAAACAATTCCAAATTTCCTAATAATGTATTCCAAAATGGAAGACAAAAGTTGTCGTCCAATAAATAAAGTACATTTAATTTACTTTCATTAAATTACAATCTTCCCATTTCTAAATATATTTTTGCAGAAAATGGCAGTCATTATATAATTTATTATAATCATTACGTATCTGTGACTTTAATTAAAATACACAAAGTTAAAAAATTTGAATTTATATGTTTTTATATACTTCAGAGTTTATTCTCTATTATCCTTATGCAAATTGAATAATTAAATATTTCAATTTTTGTAATATATAAATCAATTTATTACATTATTTTCTATTCTTTTAATTATAAATGCACAATAATATTTAAATACTCTTTCTATTTCAATAAAATGAAATATTTATTTTGACTTGAAAAGAGGAGTCCAAAATAACACTCCTTTGCAGTGTAAAGGAAATTCAGTTTTCATATAAAAACATTCGATTGAAATAGAGTTTATTTTTTTGGCTACTAATTCTTTTCGCAAAGTATTTGAATAGGATTTTGCATTCGTTCAAAAGGGTTAAGAGTGTTCACTCATATAATAAAATGATTATTTCATTATAATAGTATTCTTTTGGATGAATAGAAAAACCTATTCGAATACTTCCCCCAAAAAAATATCTATTTCAACTAAATGTTTAAAAAATAAAAAAATAAAAAAATTACATCCGTCTACCGAAATATTTTCTTCCGTCCGGAAGTTCACCGTAAAGTTATTAATTGCCGTAAAAAGGAATTTCATTTGACTCCCAATACTAAGACGACGCGAAAAACAGTAGTAGCGATAGAAAAAAAAGAAGAAAAATCCCACACGATTAATTAGCCAATTAATTGGGAACGAATAAAAATGGCCCCTCAATGCCAAACGGCACTTTGAACGGGAGGACAAACGTATTGTCTCTATTGTCTATCCGGTAGGTAAGCCGAGGCAAGGAAAAACGAGCGAGCGGCTGTTTCTATGTTTAATCAGTGACGTTTAGGGTTGGATAAGCACAAATTACAATTGAATATGGGGATAACGATATCTCGTTCCCTCCCTCTCGGTCGGAAGAAACGAAGTCTTGGGCTATCTCTTGTTCAACAACAGGCCAGTATTCTCCTATTAAGACACGACATGCAGCGGTGGACATTTGTTTATTTAATTAGTGACGTGCACAGCATCTACACGAATTCCAACTTGGCCGGACCCGAGCGAACTTAACCGACCTCTTTTTCCGCCAAATTCTGCATCCACCATCATGGACGGTGAAAAGATCAAACTGTGAGTCCATCACTCCAATAATACAATTCGCGTAAGCTCGTCCAAACTAACGATACAACGAGAACATTCGTTGCCCGTCAACCGTCCGAATTTCAATTCTCACCGATTCCCAACCACTTTGCCACATTTTCGCCGTGTCTTTTGGTCTGCGCGTGCGTGCGCGCGCCCGTTGACTTTACGCCGAGCGAAAATGTTTTTCGGTTATTTGGACATTTCTGGCGGTTTCCGCGCAATTGCTAGTTGGATACATAATATTTTGGGTTATCGAGGACTGCGGTGTGTGGAAACGAAGGTGTGATCAATGAACCGGAGGAACGTGAAATTATCTCTCTTTTCTCTCTCTCTCTCTCTCTCTCTCTCTCTCTCTCTCTCTCTCTCTCTCTCTCTCTTTTTCTCTTGACTCTTCTATTTAGAGTTCAATATTTGATATGAAAAAGTGACTGAGATTAAGACGGTATTAACTTTTCTCCGAATTGAAATTTAATTGCGGAGGAAAAAAAAGGCCTGTAATTGAAACGGCGAGGTTTCGAGTTGAAGAAATACGTTTAATCAATTTCAACGGTAAATAGCCGATACTTGTTAATAACTGTAACGAATAAAGTTTATCACAAACACAATTGAGTGATGTAATCGGGAATTAATTTTGATAAATTTCAGTGAGACACGCGCGTTATCTTGCCGAGGGAAATTTGTTTTTTTTTGTTTTTTTAATAACAACTAATTATTATTTTTTTTTTTTTCGTTTGGATAGACAAATAAGAATTGATATTTTTGGATGTAAAAAAGTTTAAGGAGGGAGGAGACAATTTGATGTCAATACTGTGCAGTGCGATTAAATGTTGAATTGTGTTTTGGAATTTGCGACTGTTTGGTAATATTTGTCGGATTTCTTAAAATCTTTATTTGCTTTTATTATCGCGCGATTTCATTCTGCTTGTTTTAGATGTCATTATTGTCGAACGCGTTTAAAGTTATTATATTTATATTCAATTGGTTATAAAAGTTCCAAGTGAAATATGCCAATTTTATCAAAATGTTTATTTTTATGTTGAAAATATTTATAGATTTATCTCATTCCTAGTAAAAATGAAACATATGTGGTCCATATGTGTTTTAACAATTTCATATAAGAAAAGAATTCATACATATATATATCATATATATGAACTATATATAGGTTTCATTTTTACTAAGGATTGTTATTATTATTATTATCGCAATTGAACTATATAGGAAACTAAGAATCATTTTAACAATAATAATTAAATAATAATAAGTTGCTAATATTGGTTCAAGCTTAATAAAAAGTTGATCCAAAGTTGTCGTCATGTTTGGTTGCAAGTGATGAACTAAATTTAACGACCAATTGGCCAATTTTAAGCCAAATTTGATTCGTCTCGCATATTTCTATACGATTCTATATCTGGTTTTCTTATAAAAGTAAATTATTTGCTTTGATGGCTGGCCTATAGTAAAAGAAACTAAAGATTTATAAGAAGTCAATTAGTTAAAAAAAGTGGTTGATCATGGAAATGACTAACATTGTAATAAAAAGTTAATGCAATGAAGGAAAGAATAGATGTCGATGGACTCAATATCAATATATTTAAACTGTCCTGCACAATTGAATGAAACGTCTGTGATTGATAAATTTAAACTATTTTGTTTAATACTACTTATTTATATAATTATATAATTAAATATTTCATTTATCGTCATTCACCTGAATTATTTTTAATGTAAAACATATGCTTCATTTATTATGCAGTTTAATTTTTATTGGCAAGTTAAATAAACATTGTAAATTACAGTACCATGTGAGAGTATGACACTGTAATTTGTATTGAATAACTTTTTTGAGAATATTAATTGAGAATATTATTGACTAATTATAGGTAATCTAATTATAATGTAATTATATTTTCATTAGTATAATAAATTGTAATTTATTACTGAACAATACTAGTTATTTATGGAATAGTTATATATGGAACATCCATATAAAATACTCACAACAAAGAGTAATTACCATTTTATTAACAAATAAATCTGTTATTTACATATATAATTATTTTACTGTCAAAACCAAGATTTTATCAATATACTTGTATAATTTTAGATAATATAATAGATTTTAGTATATGAATAATTTAAAATTTAACAAATAATAAAAGATAGTAATTTCTTCTAACAAATTTATCTCAGTGTACAGAGTAGTTTTAATGTGATGAATTGTATTATGAAATTTGTTTTAAGGAAGAAAAGTATCTTTAATAATTGTATAAAAATTGCAAGATCGTATTGTAAATAAAAGATTTTTGTTTATGAAAATATTGTTAATTAATATATACATATTTCAGCATATATTTCAGCATTTATGCATATATAAATACATTTTATATATACATTCATGACAATATGCACTTTATTTCTTTAATCTTTATTTAATTATGCGATTAATGAACCCATCTGAATTTCCGGATGCAATAAGGGACTGTGGACAAAATCTTTAAAAGTTATAATTAAATAATTATTCATATAAATTGTTAAAAATTATCTAAAAGTCATTTATAAACATTTGTTGAGAACTTTGCAGTACTTTTAGCTAACTTTTTATTATCTTACATTCATCTATTTTTGTTTTGCTATAAGAAGTGGTATTATGCAACATTTATCATGTTTATAGTTTAACGAACATAACTGATTCTAATTAAATTCACTGATACATTTGCAATAAAAGGAAAAGCGAAAATGTTTAAGATTTTCTTTTCTTTTTTTATTCTAAATTAAGCGTGTAATGCAAACAAACAAAATTATTTATAATTCAATTATATTCGTACATTTAATGTTTATGTTTACTAATTTTAATCAATTCCCTCAATCAGGTAAAAACTTTCTTCAAATTGATTACATTGAATGATAATGTTCAATTTACAATGAGATGGATTTTAACTGAAATAACTTCTTAAGCAACAGTTTTCGATCCCGGTTTTATAAATTTATATAACATAATCTTAACAAGAGAAAATTTTTGACCGGAAAAGTATAAATTATTGGCATTCAAATTTGACTCGGTTAATTTAACGCAGAGTTTCTTATAAAGCATTTCAATTTCAGCACGCTGGAAAATAATCAAGTTTTTATTCATCACTAACGGAATCGACTTATTTAACGTTCGATTAATAAATTTATTCCCTATTAATAAAGTTAGAAATGTCTAAACTTAAATTAATAATTAATAAACACCCAAATCTTGACGATTTTTCACAAACTTTCCATAAGATTTTCAGTTATTATAAAAATTGCCCATTACAATAAATATTACTTTTACGCTTTATTTATGTATATCAATTGACGTTAAAATGTTAATATACCCGTCCCAATTCTACTTTGTTTCATGTTTCTTCTCCTCATTAAAATAACAAAATACGTTAAAAAGTGCGAATTAATTAACCATTTGAAACAATATTTTCCATCCATACACAATCATTTGTGTATGCAAATATAGAAACACAATATCATTTGTGTATGCAAACTCTTCAACAGGTGTTTATTTGTTTACGATAAAATAGAAGACAAAAAGGAAGAAACAATGAGAAAAGACAAAAGCAATATTAACTATATCCATAGTTAATAAAGGCAATATTAACCATATGCATAGTTAATTCCCGTGAATACTACCAAATTTTAGTACCAGTTACAGAATTTTTGGTTAAAATACCCTTAATATTCTGGTTATTTCAACCAGAATTCTAGTTACCACAAAAATGAACTAGACTTTCTTTCTCGGTAAAAAAAAAAGAGTCAAAAAAGAGACACTCTATAAGGCAATTGACTTTTATCGCCGCGCAGCAGCCGCCGCGAGAGAAACGCGCGAATAGGAAGGAAGTAGAGGAGGAAAACAGGTGGAAGGTGTAAAATGTCGCGTCGAAAAATTGGGCTGGAAGAACGGTAACGAAATATGGCGGGGCGACAGCAGGCAGGCTGGCACGATCGGCCGTGGAACGGAACGTACGCTGTTCCCGTTGACGTCACGGCCGAGCCTCGAGGTCAGCGCGAGGAAACTTTCTCGAACGAAAGCGGCGAGATCGCGCGTTCTCCAATCAAGATGCACGGAGCACACCGAGGAGCGGTTTTGCCGGCGCGTCGCCTTTGTCCCGATCCTCAGTTCCGTTTCGCGTTCCCCGCGGACTCGCGGCTTGTTTCCTCGCGGCGGGCCATGAGCAGCTCCGAGTCGCGTTAGAGCCGTCCGCGCGCCACATCCGGTGTGGTCCGGTGGTCTCAGCCAAAGTTGCTCCCCCACAGCCAAGCGAGCGCGCCAACGACATGGTGCTGCGCCAGCGAAGAGGCGACTTTGCGATCGCGCGCGAGTGCTCCCGCGCGGCCAGGAAAATTCGCCTGAGGGACCGCTTCCTCGCCGCCAAATTTCACTGCAAGAGAGCTTACCCGAGGACTGCCTTCACCCTCGGCAGTTGCCTCCGACACTTCCCGAGCAATCTCGTCAGCGAGGCCGATCGCCACGAATATTCCCGCATGGTGTTGGTACCAACGTTTTTTATTTTTCTCTTTTTTTTTTTTCGCCACCATTGGTTCCACCTGTTTTCACTGGCGCGAAATGAAACTAACAAAACTAGCGAAACTAACGAAATGAACGAAATTAACAAAACTAACAAAATTAGCGAAACTAGTGAAACTAACTAACTTCGTCGCCGAATTATCCATACAAACTCGTATTCTGGGATATTCCAACTATTCTTAATCATAAATTCTATCGCAAGTGCACACCTGTACGCGGGTTAATAATATGGCAAATTTCGTTATATAATTTTTATCAGTGCACCGTTCCAACCGTACGAATTTGATCGAACTCTTTTTTTCTTCTTCTTCTTCTCGATGGGTTATAATGAAATTTCGGGTTTCATGCCAATATGGTTATAAAGTATAGTGATATTCGTTTTCATTTCCCCTCCCCTTTACGCCTGAGTGTCTGTCACGTGCAAAAAATGTAACAAGACAAAAATATCACGTATTCTACAGTTCTCCAAAATTTCTTTGGACAAATTACCATATCAAATGACACTTGTCGAGTTGATTTGTGCATGTTTTCTGATTATTTTAGGAAAAAGAATGTTATTTCTCACTGTACGAGATAAACTCAACTATTTCCTGCAGAAATACACGCAAATCAACTCGATAAAGACTGTTTCTTGAAAACTGTTGTAATTTGTCCTACAAACTTTAATTAATGATGAATAATTTTACTGTATTTTTTATGCAAAATTGTGGAAAAAGATGGTAGATTTTGTTATGGTTAAAATCAGATTCATTCAAAGTTATTGCACTTTTTCTCGTGTCATTTCTCTATGTACACAGTTGTCAATTGTGTGAAATTTCATAGTTGATTTGTTTCACTCTTGCTGGCTTAACCATTGTCATTCTTAATTATGAAAAGTAAATCATCTGCTTAGCATTTCTTTTACATAACAATGCCTCTGCAAACAATATGCTTGCAATACGATTTCATGTGAATTTTTTTTTGCGTTCATTTTTTTTTAATTTTTTAACGATTCTTGACATTTATTTAATTGTTTTTACATTTTTTTATATTAAAGCTGTTTATACGTTAGTAATATGGTCCAATATGGTAATGATATTGTACGACTTTAGATCCAGATCCTTGGTATAATTATTTCACTTCATGGTATTAAGTTCTGGAAAGTGTTTAATTGAACATAGATTGTGTATTGAATGACAGAACTACGATAAGAAATGATCCGATTTGTGAAAGTAAATAAAGAAAAAAAAATTTTTTTTGTTTTGATGAAATTGCAAATCTGCTTGACACTAGCTTTTTTATAAATAATTAAATGCAATTCATTTTTATATCATACAGATCTTAACAATAAATTATTATAATATAGGATATTAATTGGTATTTTGCTCTGAAACGCATCATTTAACCAAAGTAATTAAATATGTTTTTAATGAATGCAAAGTAACGTTACTTATACTTTTCACGACATAATTTCGCAATATAATATTCCCAACATTCCACGGGAATAATTAATTCTACGTTGAAAAATAATTTATATTAAAATTTGTTTATTCTTTTCAAACTTCAACTGTACACTAGGATTAAGTATTTTGAAATTGTTTTGAAATATAAATTAAAAGTTCTGTTGAACTGTCAGATTGAAGAAATTGACTAAAAATTAAATCTTTTGTTAAAAAAATAATATTAAATGTTTTCTCCATTTAAATTAACCAGATTTCATTCATAATAAACAAGTATTGCTTCCGAGTGACATTTTAACCAAATGACTATTTATATAAATACAACTTTGACTATATTTTTTTATCAGAATTTAATTTGTTTGTATAGTATATATTTGCAAAGTTAATTAAGTTGTATATTTTTTATAATTATATATTTGCAAAGTTGAAGAACTTCTATTATACGTTTAAAATTAAAAGATGAGTGCAGAAAATAATGACAGCTTTTAAATTAAATATATACACTGACAAAATAACACGCTACATATGTCTTGAATACTGATGCAAAATCTACTTTGACAAGGACAATTAAATAAATATAACATTGAATATAAAAGAAAAATAATCAGTGTTCATATCTTTTTCCAATTATAGATATTTAACGATTTACAACATTTTTCATAAAACGCTATAGGCTAAATTATTTTAAACTTGATAATAATAATAATCTTTTTTGGAAACTCTTCGTGTGACGCGATTAAATTATCTACTTAAATTCCATTTATATTCTCCCAATATCCGAAGGAGATATTATACATATTTGATATCACTTATCAACCAAATAAATAACTGAATTAATTCGCAATTTCTGGTAGAGATATTTCTTCAAAACATTGAGATAAAAGTGAGAAATTGAATTGGAAAGCTTCAAAAATGCATTTCTATCTGTTTATATGTACAAAATCTAGCTACAAAAAATATCAACAATTTCCTTAATAAATTATAAATTTTAATATTACTCATATAATAAAGCGACACAAGAAGCTGTCATTATTTTTGTATCAAAAATTGCACACTTCCAAATCATCCTCCTCACAAATTAAGAGGCATGGAATATTTTTTTCTTTTTTTTTTTAATAACCAATGATAATTTGTCAAATGATCATCTTTAATAAGTCACTCGTTTATCAGACGAATAATCGTGGAAAGTCGAAGGAATATAAATTCATAAAATCGTACGCGATTGTAATGACTGACATTTTGAAAATGTCAAATTTTTCATATTAAACGTATTTCGCATAATTTAACGCGATGAGAGAATGGCCATCGAAAATGACGATTAGAGTTCACGTTTAGCCGCGATGGTGCGTGTTTATCTTATGTAATTATTATACAATTACGTATATAGAAGCGTTGTTTCCTCTAATGACCAAGATACGCAATTATCTCGATGCGTGATTACTTTTTGTTTGCATTGTGCTTTAATTTATATTTTCATACGCGGTACGCCCATATATACAAACGGCCTAATTCAAATAATTAGCGGCTAATAAAGGCGAACGCAATACAATTATTTTGCGCAAAAAAAGAAGAAAAAAAAAAAAAACGGGGAAGAATCGCGATAAAATATAACGCTACCGTAAACTATATCCCTTTTGAAGTTTTTCTTAATTGCCACGACGCGCTCCGCAATGTTCACTTCATTTTTCCTTTAAATGTCAAACTATTTCAACGTCCTCTCCCGTAAAATTACCCACTACAATTTATTAGAACGGAAATACTTATATACGGTCTGATGGTTTTATACTTGAAACCGTATCTTTGTTGTCAGTACTTTCATTTGAATTGTTCGACCACGTTCAATGCATCTCGATACCATTTAATCATAAATTTATATTGCACGCTAATTTCCATCCATTTTTAGTCCACACTGAGAAAAAAAGAATGCCAATGTTAACTATGTGCAAAGTTAATTTTTCGTGAATACTACACTGAGAACAATATGACGATAAAATTTATTTTTTATCAGTGTTTCAGATGTATATCAGTCTTTTAGTAAAAATTACCTTCCTTTAAAAACAAAAAAATTAGTTTTAAATGTTATTTTTAAATGAAGTAAAAAATTTTCCTTTTAAAATCAAAGTAATTTTTACTGAAAGACTGATATACATCTGAAACAGTTAAAAAGAGTAATTTTTTTGTCATATTTTTCTCAGTATATAAAATTTTAGTTCCAGTTACCTAATTTTTAGTTAAAGTAATTATAATATAGTTAATTCAACCAGAATTCTAGTAATCCTCGAATATTAACCATATAACTTTTTTCTCAGTGCAATAAGCGAGTTTCAATAATGATTTAATGTAAAAATAATAAATAAGTGCAACAAGTTGCTACATATTGTTTCAAACAAATAAAAATATGCCCAACAAAAACCTCGTTTTGCACAATTTCCATTTTCTTCGTCTTTTTCGAAAGAATTATTGCACCTTTTCTTGCACCGTGATATTTATTTAAATACGCGTTCGGAAGTGATTGTTATTCTCTCTGATTTCTAATTTCAAAATGTATTTGTGCCGTTGACTCGTCATATAATAGATAAACCGAGACAAATTAGACAAAAGACGGTCATTAACGGAGAAAACATCGAGTGTATGGTCCGAAGTAAAAGTGACCATTTGTTTTTGAAATAATTTACATAAAGTTTGAACATTTTGACCGATTAGAAAATGACGAATTGTATTGTGGTCGTAACTGTCGTGCTAACGAAGGAAACATTTTTCTTTAACCTTAGACATTTTCATCGTTAATTATTGTTAATTTACTTTCGAGCTAAGTTTCACTAGCCTAGACACTGTTTAGGTTGCGCCCAGGAGAACGTAAAATTGTTTTTATATAAAAGCATAAAATTTGACGCTCAAAGAGGATTACTCCGTTCTTTAATCGATTAGAAATTATTTATAATTTATTCGTAATTTAATGTTAAACAAACGGAGCGTAAATATTTCATTTGCATAACTGATTCGCAGACCTCAATTGCAATCTATTAAATTTTATGTACATTAATTTTTCCTGTTCAAGGATAGCGCTGTTTATTCGTATATTTATTGTTCCATTGAAAAATAAATTTTTTGCATAATCTAACTGTTTTTAAAACAATTTTAGTATGGAAACACTTTTTATTTTTCCTATTTTAATTCTCCATACTGTACATGAAATTTTCAATAAATAGAATTATTCCAAATATTGAGAACTATATCCCAAAACAGCTACAATTTAGAGCTAAATTTGCAATAATTTTCTTCATAAGTGCTTTGATCACAATTTTTATCTCAACGTAAATAAATAATCACTTTCCAATGATCTCAATTTTTGCAATTAAACACTTATAAATATGAACTTGTAATGTAATTTGCACACGACCATAATAACTGTGCAAAAATGCGCAGACAAGTTGAAAAATGGTATTTCCTCTTTGTACATGACTTTACTTTGTATATCTGTAGTAGATAAGAATAATAGTTACACTGAGAGAAATTTTCGGTTATCCTAACTATAAAAATAAAGTTGGTTTTAGAGTCAACTAAGTGCAGTTCACTTCGTGCAATAAATATGTAAAGTTGAGTCAACTATGAAGCAGAATTGAGAAAAT